>OZ020189.1:118567962-118744948 GCA_963971165.1 Philopedon plagiatum
AAAGTTATTAAACTGGATTGGTGATTTTCTGACATAAAGAACTAGCGTAGTCAGAATTGATGGCGTGAACTCTCGGACATTTAAAGTAACATCAGGAGTTCCGTAAGGGTCTACTCTAGGCCCCATTCTCTTCAACTTGTACGTAAATGACTCACCAAGGGATCTTAAACCCCATGTGTCAATATCTGCCGACGACATAAGGATTTACAACAATTCAGTCACTAACTATGATATTTTTAGGAGGGACTTGAATAGCATATAAAGATGGTGCGACAAGTGGCTGCTACGCTGGAATGACGAGAAATGTACAGTCCTCCACATTGGTGCAAATTACGCCAATAGACATCATTCCCTGAGAAATATGGTAAATAAATCCGTAAGTAATCAAAAGAACCTCGGGATTATAATAAACAACGACCTAGAACCCTGTTGTGAAAATCATCAAAAAAGCCAATGCAGTTATATACATGGTATCTAGGGTATTTACAAATCTATCTGTTTTCCTCCTTGAAAAAATATATAAAACCTATATTAGACCAATCTTAGAATATGCAGGTTCAGTTTGAAACCCTTACTTTACCAAAGATATTCACATCTTGGAACAGACTCAGAGAAGGATCACAAAACTAGCACCATCATTATGTCATCTCGACTATAAAGACAAGCTTAAAATGCTCCACTTAACAACATTGCTTGAAAGAAGACTACGGGGCGATTTGATACATACAAGATCTTGCACGACCTCTACAGTGTCGACTTAAAGTTCAATGTTTTAATCCTGGAACCAAGATTAAGAGAGCACAACTATAAACTTACACGAGAACGATTTAAAAAGCTCTGTCGACAATATTTTCTTTCGAACAACATAAACCGCGAGTAGAACTCTCTCACAAGTGAATGCGTTATGGCTGGCTCCGTCAACATCTTTAAAAATATGTACGACAGTTTACAGGCTAAATAAACACTACTAAACGATTGTTCCAACGGCTCAGTCACCTATACGTAACTATAATAATAATCATAATATGAAAAGAAAGGGAAAATATCCAAGTTTTTAATCATACCATCACATACATATATTCGATGTGAGCATCCTTGCGTCACACGTCTAAACAGCAGTCCAGTTCGACAAACACACGCTGCAGTGTATCCCCATCGATGCTGTTCACAGCAGCAGTAATGCGTGGGCATTTGTGGCACGTAAACCATATATACAGGGTGTTTCCTAACCTCTCTGACAAAAGAACGGGGGAGAATCCTCACATAATTTTAAGACGAAAATGTGTTATAAAATTTTTTAGAATGTCGCTTTGTTTTCGAAATACAGGGTGTTAAAAAAATAAAATTTTATGCGTTTTTTGGCAAGCAATAGTCCAGTGATATCCAGGGTACGCGGGTGTTTACTGGCTCATGGAGGACATTTTCACCAGTTTATTTTAGACTTTTGTTCATGTGAGTTCATTATGTAAGATTTTTAAATAATTTTATTTAAATGATTTTTATTGATACTGTATCAACTAGTAGGTACTTCGTGTAACATAGCAAATAAATTACATTTTACTCTAAAACCCTAAGAGATAGGAGAAAACCGCAAGAGACGTAATTTGCTTAAACTTATTTTTAACATTAGGTAAGATAAAAATATTCAATGCTAAACAGGCCCGTATTATTTACTTTTGCGAAATTATGGTACTCGTTACCCGGATCTCCGCCACTGAACTATTTGAAAAGTTTAAAATGGACACAAAGTAAAGTATTTAAACCCCTTATTATGTGTACTAAATATCACTGGAATTTCGCTTGCCACTAATTAATAATTTAAAAAAAAACGCATAAAATTTAATTTTTTTAACACCCTGTATTTCGAAAAAAATGTATAACACATTTTTGTCTTAAAATTATGTGAGGGTTCTCCTCCTTTCTTTTGTCAGAGAGGTTAGGAAACACCCTGTATATATATATATATATATATATATATATATATATATATATATATATATATATATATATATATATATATACAGTGACCGGCAAAAAGTTCGCAACATGTGGGAAAAATTTTTATTAGGAGAGTATCGGAAAAACTTTCCCAGGGGATCGGTTCTGCATGTCCGATGACCTAAAAATCGATTTTGACATACGTCACGTGACCACTGGTATAGCGTCAAATTAAAAAAAAAATTGTTAATTTACAAAAAGTGAGGTTAGTTGACGAGATATCAAAAAAAGTTATTTGAAAAAATTGCTTAGAATTAAATTCTAGGTCCTTGTGCAAAATTTTAAGATTTTATTTAAAAAAATTGGAAAACTCAATTTTTTTTAAATATTTTTTTATCGATTTACAAATTTCCAGTTTTTTTCGTTTAGATAGCTTGGCTAATGTAAAGCCCATGTATCTGGATGAAAATAAACGAATGTAGTAGTTTTTTCTACAATTGACAGGACAAAATTAAAAAAAACAGGGTTTCGCCGGACGCTAGCTGTTGCAATGATTTGTATCTAGCAGCAGTGTCAAAATTTTAGAGACATTTCAATGAGATTACATTGAGAAAACCTTAATAGTCTTAAATATATCTTAAGTTCGACTTTTTGTAAAGTTAAGGGGATTAAAATAGATAATAAACAAAAAATTACCTTTTTATTTAATCGAAATTTTATAAACGAAAACCAATGTAAGAAAAACTTAAAAGTAGTCAAATTCTGTACTAACAACACAAAAAATCATTGTTTTTCCTTGGGTGCACAAAATTTAAAACTCAGTATGACCACCATTTCTCTCCATACATACTGTTGTTCTCGAGCGCAACTCTCGATTAACATTTCGGAGCATTTTACGATTTATTTGCAATACACAATATATAATGACATTCTCTAAATTTTGTATATTCCTAAAGGGTCGATGTTTGTACACAGGGTTCTTTAGGTATCCCCACATAAAAAAATCTAACGGAGTCAGATCTACAATTCTACAATTGACAGGACAAAATCGAAAAAATAGGTGTTCGCCGGACGCTCGCTGTTGCAATGGTTTGAATCTAATGAAATGACTGTATCAAGATTTTATTAAGATTTTTCGCACATAAATTTAACAACCAGGTCTATTTAGTTGTACTTAAAACTACCAAAGCAGGCTCTGAAATTAAAACAACCAAATAATCTAGTAGGTTAAAAACAACAGAAAAATGTCAAACAAATTATAATTTGTTTGATTTCAACCTATGTCATTGGTTTATGTCTCGCATCTTACTAAGTTTGATATTTTACATAAGTTTATTAATATTTTATTCCTTAAAATGGCACCCACGCTACTTCTTCAGGAAAAGATAGAAATTATTTTAATTTCTGGAGATAATTACAAAAGCCATAGAGAAACAGCAGCAATTTTTAATGAGAGGCACCCCGATAAATCCCTCCATTATTCCACAGTATCTCGTCTAGTCAATAAATTTAAAGAAACGGGATCGGTAGAAAATCAGTATAAAGTTTCCCATGAAAAACCGGTAACAGGTGACGAAGGTTCTCTGGATGTGTGTTTGTCGATCACAGAAACACCCCAATTAGCAGTTACTCAAATATCGGAGATCACTAACATTCACGAAAGATCTGTGCGGAGGATATTAAAAAGAAACAAATTTCATCCGTACAAACCTAAATTTGTACAAGTATTAAAAGATAGGGATTATGACGCCCGCTTCGATTTTTGTGCCTGGTTCCAGGGTATGATTGAGGAAGATTTTAATTTCCCAAAGAACGTTCTTTTCTCGGGTGAAGCTACATTTACCTCTAACGGAACCGTCAGTTCACAAAACTGTAGATGGTGGGCCACCGAAAACCCAGACTTTGTAATTCAGAGTAAAGACCAATATAGTTTTAAGGTTAATGTGTGGTGCGGAATTTTCAACCTCAGAATAGTGGGACCTTTTTTCTTTAGAGACAATTTAAATTCAGAACGATATTTAGAATTTCTACAAACTGAGATATCTGACTTTTTAGACAATTTGTCATTAGCCGAAAGAAGAAATTTATACTTTCAACAAGACGGAGCTAGCATTCATTCCACAAATGAGGTGAAGAGATGGCTGGATCAAGAATTTGGAAACCAGTGGATAGGACGGTTTTCTGAAAATCCGTGGCCTGCGAGATCACCAGATCTGACTCCGTTAGATTTCTTTATGTGGGGATACCTAAAGAACTCTGTGTACAAACATCGACCCTTTAGGAATATACAAGATTTAGAGAATGTCATTATAAATTGTGTATTGCAAATAAATCGTAAAATGCTCCGAAATGTTAATCGAGAGTTGCGCTCGAGAACAATAGTATGTATGGAGAGAAATGGTGGTCATACTGAGTTTTAAATTTTGTGCACCCAAGGAAAAACAATGATTTTTTATGTTGTTAGTACAGAATTTGACTACTTTTAAGTTTTTCTTACATTGGTTTTCGTTTATGAAATTTCGATTAAATAAACAGGTAACTTTTTGTTTATTATCTATTTTACTCCCCTTAACTTTACAAAAAGTCGAACTTCAGATATATTTAAGACGATTAAGGTTTTCTCAATATAATCTCATTGAAATGTCTCTAAAATTTTGACACTGCTGCTAGATACAAATCATTGCAACAGCTAGCGTCCGGCGAAACCCTGTTTTTTTTAATTTTGTCCTGTCAATTGTAGAAAAAACTACTACATTCGTTTATTTTCATCCAGATACATGGGCTTTACATTAGCCAAGCTATCTAAACGAAAAAACTGGAAATTTGTAAATCGATAAAAAAATATTTAAAAAAAATTGAGTTTTCCAATTTTTTTAAATAAAATCTTAAAATTTTGCACAGGGACCTAGAATTTAATTCTAAGCAATTTTTTCAAATAACTTTTTTTGATATCTCGTCAACTAACCTCACTTTTTGTAAATTAACAATTTTTTTTTAATTTGACGCTATACCAGTGGTCACGTGACGTATGTCAAAATCGATTTTTAGGTTATCGGACATGCAGAACCGATCCCCCGGAAAAGTTTTTCCAATACTCACCTAATAAAAATTTTTCCCATATGTTGCGAACTTTTTGCCGGTCACTGTATATATATATATATATATATATATATATATATATATATATATATATATATATATATATATATATATATATATATATATATATAAATATATATATATATATATATATATATATATATATATATATATATAAATATATATATATATATATATATAAATATATATATATATATATATATATATATATATATAAATATATATATATATATATATATATATATATATATATATATATATATATATATATATATATATATATATATATATATATATATATATATATATATATATATATATATATGATGTACGCAAACCATAGGATCGGGAGACCTAAGACGCCAGCTGAACAATACCAAGATTACCTAAAGATTACTCTAAAGCACCGCTCAATCCGGCGGTTCCAGAAATTCCTCGTTTAGATAGCTTTACATGGTTGCCATGCCGTAAACTTTGCCCCGTCTGTAGTTCTTTGAATCGTAATCGCCGTCGCAAAATCGTTCTCACAATTTTCTGCGGAATACCAAGTTGACGACTTGCTGTGCTAGGGGACTGTTCTGGGTTGTGGGGTACGCGCGGAACCTTGTCTAACTGCCTCCGCTGTTAAGTCCGAGACGCGTGGGTTTTCGGCGCTTTTACATTTACTTACAGAACCTGTGTCCTTCAATTGGCGATGCTATCGCAGAATGCTCTGGTTACCTTGCAGTTCTGTTTCGTACTATTTGCGGAATGCACATTGCCCCCGTAACAACCGATAAACGCCTTACATACTTAAATAAACAAAACGCTTTTCGCTACATAGCGCCATTTTGCATACCGAGTTCGTGCCGCCACCTGGGTGTTTGCCACGCTCTTTTTCGCACAGAAGAAGAATTTTACTTCTACTTACCCTTCATAAATAAAAATTCAAAGTTCGGTAAAAAAAAAAAATTAAAAAAAGATATTGAGAATTTACAAAATTAACTCACGTAAAGAGTTGAGTTGAATGCGAGAGGCTTGCGCATGCGTGTCAAAAAAATGCCCTAGCTCCAATGCCGGAGAGAGGGGTGGATTGAGGGCGCCACTGTTTTCGAAGCCGGGTGAAAAACAGAAACCCTCCTAGATAGTATTGGGATCTCGCTTTCAGCTCACTCACTCACATATAGTTACCATATTATCAAAAAAAAAAAAAAAATCCAAGAAACTGCGCTGTCTGGTGAGGCAAATAGAACACTACCATTAAAAACAAATTTACTAATATATTACAGATTCGTTAGGGCAAAAATTTTGATAACACATCAGTGTATTTTGTCCTTTTGTGAAATTTGATACAATAAAATTATTAGGTATTATTATTAATATTATGTTATTACTGTGACAGTTTGTAGTAAACCCTGAGGGGGAAATAAAAAAAAAGTACTAATCGGTTTTAAAATTAAATATTGCTAACCATGGTTAGAGCCGAAATTGAATAAATTTGTTATCAAGAAAAATAGGTAACGCCAATTATAAAATTAAAAAAAAGTTGCCTGAAGGGGTTCGTCCCCTGTTGACGGTGTCTCAGGTCAATGCTGAACTGGCCTAGGCAGCTTAGCTGACTCAGCACGATCACAGGCTGGAGATGTCTCCCAGCCCAAAAGAAGTTGTGGGGTAGCGGTGTTCCCCAGTAAAAAGAAAGATTGTGCTGTCTCCCAGCAAAAGAGATGGTGCTGTCTCCCAGCAAAAAGAAAGAGCTCGGAGTCTCCCAGTAAAAAGAGGATCGGTGTTCCCCAGTAAAAAGACGTGGTGGGGTCGTCTCCCAGTAAAAAGAAAGACCCTAATAAAACAAAAGGTGTGCGTCAAGGCAAGGTAAAATTCAGGTATTATGCAAATATAATTTCGAAGAAATATTAAATTTAAATCACAAAAAAAAAAACTTTAAGTGGCTGAAGGCCTTAAACAATTATTCATTGGTATCCAGAAAGTAAAACCGAAGGAAATATTTTGAATTAAATAGAGACATCAAGTCAAAAAAAAATAAACAGGCAATATCGAAGCCAATTAATTAACAAATCAAAGTTAAGTTAAAATTTACATAAAAGTAGCCATTGTACGCTACTGTACACAGACAAATATTCATTATAAAATAATTATATTTACATAAGCAATGCAGCTACAAAAATCTTAAACAATTAGATCATACACTGGTGACAAAATAACCAAAATTGTTAGGTAATCGCTTAATTACACAAAAGAAAAGTTTAGCCGCAAAATACAATGTGATAAAATTTAGCACGTTAAGTATAATCAAAAGAGAAATTCAGTATTACTATTACTAAACATATACATCCAAATATAGTAAATGTAGCTTAATATTTATGAATATAGAATAACCATACCGTATCTGTAAGCGTAACCCAAGAATGAACAAATACCATAGGCCATAGTGAATAGTTAACGGTACTATATTACACCCACCCTGAAATTTTGTAACCAAATCTAATAATTAAGAATCAGCCCTGTCTATGTTATACCCAATATTAATTAAAAGCTAATTAGCAGCAGAAAAAGAATAAGTGAAATACGAAAGTCAACACTTCTGACTGTCAGACATTTAAAATATTTACCCAAATTACTATAGTTTTAAATTGCCGGTCTCTAACGCTGTCAGCTGACATTCCAGAACACAAGATCTGAATTTTTAATGACCTGGCTATCGCTTATTAGCATAATTAGTTGATAAAAAGAAACATCATCAGGTTCCAATTCACGGGCATACACCAATGACTGATTCACTATGACTATGAATACGAAATAACAAAAAAATTTAACCTTGGGTCACCCGGTAGAGTTCTGACCAACATTATCAAAGAATGTAGTAAATGAAGCTAGCATAGCTGACAAAAAAAAATTAGGTATCGATAAGAATTTGACCTACAAACCTGTGAAGGTCACATAAACCCCATTTAATTTTTAATAAAAAAGAACCATCTGTACATAATTTTCCTACCACGAAATGTAGCGATCTACTTGTATTTAGAGAAGTTTTAACTACAGAAAAACTAATTAAAAACGTGGACGTCGTAAAAAAAAATAGAATCAAAAAGGGAATCAACGAAAATTAATTAAAATAGCAGTTTAATCGCGGGATTCTGTATTTTTAAGGGTTTAATAGTGGCAAAAAGGCATACCTGTCGATCTCGGGTCGGGTCTAAGTCCACATGTCCGCTGTCGTCGTAAAAACCGACGAAGAGATGTCGAATTTCTTCTACAAAAACAACTAAAACGGCCTCACTGGACCAACAACGTAACGCCAAAATGGCAAACAACAAAACAACGTAAAAGAAATTAGTTGTACCGCATTCACGGATCCCAATTTTGGGTGTCTTTCTAAAGACTTTAGAATACGATACAGTCGACGACGCGATCAGTTTGTGAAAAAAACCTCTCCACACCCAATCCTCGACGAAAAATTCCAATATCGATTTTTTTTTCCTTGCAAAGCGACGTCACAAGAGGTTGTTTGTAAGTACACTTTGGTACTCAATTAGGTACATTTTCGAAGGCTTTGGTTCCATGGTATTCCCCTCAATGCATTGGCACGATGTTCTGCCAGTAAAAATTAACTTAACCAATGAACACCGGCAATATACCAACAAAACTATAACAATTAAATACATTTTTCCGTGTCCATAAACCGACATTCATTAATAGTTCGTACAATTGGCAGTACAAATGCACCCCACCTACGATTTTGGTCAACCTCGAACCGTAATGCATGAATGAACATTAGAAACCTTTAAAATCAAGGGACCTAGAACTCAGAACGCAGATCCCATCGTTCCTGGCTTCGACGTTTTCCAACAACAGTCACAGAGGGCGGCTCAGGACAGAAAACTAAGGTTTTACCACAGGTTCGACAGAAAATAATTACGGCCGATTCAAATGACAAAAATGACGTTTCACGTTTGTCATGGTAAACAAATTCTAATTTATATTTATTGGCAACTATAGTTTTTAGGGCCAAATTCAGACATATTTCCTTAGGGATTAACTATACAGAAAGAGGGAAAACAAGGCTGGATCCAAGACAGACTAGCGACGGAAAATTTGTAAAAATTAAATTCGAGGTTAGGAAAGATTTTGACTAAATGGAAAACAAATCAAAATAAAACGTTCAAGGAATAAGGGAATATATTCAAAAAGGTAGGTCGAAGTCTTAAAACTCAACTAATTGTTGCAACTGCTATAATAATAATACTTTAATTTCGTATGACAAAACAAACCGTAACAACTCCCCCTCTCCTACGAAAGGAGGGAAATTTTCTCGAGAAAATTAACCGACGATAAGTACTCAAAACTCTACAGTATTTACAAGGTAAGGCAAAAAAAAAAAAATTAACTACCGGAGCTCCGGGGGTATTCCCCTAGGAAGCAACGGACGAAAGTGAAAGATACTAGTGGATCGCTACCAACAAAATATATACTCACACAACCATAAGAAAAACTAAACCAAAAAGAAACTCTGACATGACATGACTGGTCCGAGTGTTTCTGACGGCAGCCACCATCTCCGCACCGAAAAGTCAACTGTGCCTCAATGGTATAGTGGCCACATAGACCAAAATTGGGAAAACGTGTCCCCAGCTCCGGAATTTCCGCCAAGGTCATAATACACCCGTACTCATCATATCAGCTCCCAATAAAAGAAAATAAAGAAATTAAATACCAAAGGTATGGTCTGGGTTTGGCAAAAACATACTAAGTTAAAGTTGAAGATTAAGTTTTCAAAGAAAAGTAACACAGTGAAGAGCCAAACCGGGTTTGTAGATCATGGCACGCTTGACGGCGGCCAAACACTTCAGCACCAAGAAAACCAAATGTGCTTTTTATAGTGTAGGGCCACGTAGATCGGTCCGGATTTGACACCCGAGAAACCGAAATTTCCGCTAGGCCAAGCATCACCATGGCCGACAACCCTAGCCAACCAAAATTAACCAAGAAAAGAAATAAAATGAAAATTCATGAACCAGTGTGGTTCCAATACAAGGACGAAAACAAACCAAAGGCATAATGAGGTAATTTCTCAAACTGCCTATAAAGACACCTACTAAAAATAATACCCGCAGCTTAGTGGATTACTAAACCCACTAACTCAGGTAATCGACAACCCAAAATAGTACAATAACCAAAATAATTCAAAATAAAAATTAACTTTGGTCCCCTCGCCGCTAGACACCCAGCGACCCCTCCAGGAGTTTCCGGGGTGGAATAAAACTTCAGGGTGCAGGAAGCACAGCCTGGTAACATTAACCCAAAAATGGTAAGGGGGCTAGCATTGCGTAACACTCGAAGAAAGCGTGAGGTACCTCGTGTACTAGCCTCACTCCAGAGCGTCCCAAAACAGATAACCAACTGTCACGCGTCGAGTCAACCAAAGGGTGGAAAAACTAAAAAGAAAAGATAACTAATATACAACCAAGGTAATTTAAGAAGAGAAAGGGATAGCCCATATGTTCCACCGAGCATAAGGAAGTGAATTATAGTAGACACTAAACTAAAAGATGCACCGAATGGGTAGTACATCAGTCCCTGTATAAAACAAAATAAATTAGGTAGGGTACTCTGAAAGGTGGCACTGCCACCGGCCTGTCGCAACCTAATAGGCCGACTTGAGCTCAGGCCGAACAAAGTAGCTTGGCCCTCCCCTGGCCCGCCGAACAAGTTCGATGGGCAAAATGTTACCCCAGGGGTCAGACTTCCGCCCCCCCTGAACAGCCCTTCCAGTCGGTCTGCTCTCCGAAGGATCAATAGTTCCAACAAAGAACGTCGAAGCGACATTCGGTAGCACCCAACACCGCGCAGCCTAAACAAGGAGATAGGGACAAATATGTCATAATCGGGAAGGTTCTATTTTGGCTAGTTAAACTATAGCCCAAATATAGAACGCCAAAATAGGGGTCTAGGTACCAAGACCTAGGCCAAAGTCAAATCCAGGATATCAAAAATAGCAAGTCAAATAAGACTATAAAGAAATATCAAGGTAAAATTAAATTAATAATTAAACACAAGAAAAGATAAGGTAAATCAAGGTAAGGTAAGAAACACCAAGTCAAATACTTAAATAAGACTTGGAAGATATGAAGGTAAAATTAACCGAATAATTAAACCCAAGGTAAGATAAAGTAACCAAGCCAATGACTTAAATAAGGCTTGGAAGATATGAAGGTAAAATTAACTGAATAATTAAACCCAAAATAAAATAAAGTAATAAAGGTAAGGTAAGATAAGATAATCAAGGTGAGGTAAGATAATCAAGGTAACGTGAGGTAATATAAGAAAGTCACAATAAGGACACTAAATCAGATCAAGCTAGGATAACGAAATCACTCAGCAAGATACGGATTAGTGTCATAAGTCAAATCAAGTTTAAGGTGAATTAAATTATCCAAAACTAATTATCAAGTATCATTGCAATCAGTGTATTACGAAATTCAAAATAGGTAGGTTTAAGGTAAATTAAAATAAGGTAATTTAAGGTAAGTTCAGATAAGGTGAATTTAAGGTAAGTTCAGATAAGGTAAATTTATAGTTACTAAAAGATTAATGAATTTATGACTCAAATAAAAATATGCTAAATTTCAGGTAGTTGGGCTAACAAGTAAAATAAATCATCGCCTTAAGAGAAAACAAACTAATGACCATGTGTCGTGTTTACTCCCATCACGTCTCGCGCCAAGATGGGTGTCTGCAAGACACCGCCAAAAGAAAAAAACTCTAAGTTTATGTTACTAAGCCACAAAAGTTAAAGAAATTTATATAAGGTAAAGATAGATGATACCATAAGAAAAGACGTAAAACGATGATAGCAAGTAAAAGTAGTAAAAATGCTGAAGGCAGACTTACTACGCGCAATAGCAGCAAGTTGACTGAAGGCCTAGCTTCCCACGGCTTTCGGAGGACTCCTACCTCCACTAGTTCACCAGTGCAGCACAATTCTAAGCGATAGTGTTCAAATCCATCAAGTCTCGCGCCCAGATGGATCCAAACGCCACTGCGCCCGTCACTGCAGGGCATTAAAAAAAAGGTATTAAAGGAAAACGGAATAAGGTAACATTAAAGAAAAATATTCAAAGGTAAAACTAATCATTATCTGAACTCTCATTTGCGGTCGATGGATTATACAGTTTGAGATCTTTTACGTGCCAAACACCTTTACTTTGTCCTGCTCGATCTTGAAGTTCGTAGGTGCAGGACCCTGTTTTCTTCTTAATAATGAACGGGCCCACATAAGCCGGAGCCAGTTTGGCACTATAATAGTTCGCGGCATCGGAAAGACTTTTGTTTTTACGCCAAACCTCTTGTCCAGGTGCATACTCAACGGGTCGTCTACGTAAGTTGTATCTACGTTGATTTCTAACATGAGATGTTTTAATTTTATCCCGAACTTCGCGATATAATTTCACAAAGGCGGCTTGTCTTTTCCTGACATAATCTTGAAGGTCTGCATTGGTGTTAGCAGTCTCTTCTGCAAAGTCTTGTCCGTACAATTTATGTTCTCTCCCAAAATTAAGAAAGTGCGGAGTAAATCCAGTGGTCTCATGTCGTGATGTTCGCAAAGCACAGCCTATAGAAGCTAGGTTCTCGTCCCAGGTACGGTGGTTATTGTTCTTGATGTAAGATCGCATCATGGTCTTTATGACTCTGTTGACTCGTTCGGTCGGATCGGCTTGTGGATGATAAGATGCTGTGTAGAATAGCTTGGTTTTATAGCGTTGACATAGGTTCTGAAATTCCTTGGACTTCATTTGTACTCCATTATCACACATTAGGAACTGTGGTGATCCAAACATTAGGAAAATACCTTCTTCAACCTGTTTGGTGAGGGATTTAGCTGTCGCTGAACGAGAAGGAAATAAAACGGAGAATTTGGTGAAATAATCGGTAACCACAAGAACGTAAGTGTTACCTGACCTCGAACGAGGAAACGGTCCAATATAATCCAGGCTGATACACTGCCAAGGTTGATTTATTGTAGGACGATCACCCATTAATCCTGCAGGAGGTTTTTGTTCTACTTTGTGCTGGGCACAAACTCGACAAGCTTTCACATAACTAGTGACGTCACTCCTCATCTTAGGCCAATAATAGCGTTGGCATACTTTCCAGTAGGTCTTGAATACGCCCACGTGACCTGAAGCAGGTATATCATGGCAACGGGCGAGTATCTTGCGCCTTTTATCCTTAGGAACGACAATTTTCCAAGAACTGGATGGAGTACCAAGGTCCGGATGATTGGTTCTTGCATATTTATACAACATGTTGTTTTCTACACGCCAAGCAGGAAATTTGTCTGGTTGTTGTTCAAGCCTTACAAACATATTTTTATACCATCCATCAGTGGTGGAAGACATCGGAACATCACTATCGTCGGTGTCAATAGCTTCAGCGGAAACAGGAACGGATCTGGACAGAAAATCGGCAACAATGTGCTCTTTACCAGGGCGATGGATTAAGGTAAAATCATAGGGTTGCAGACGAAGCGCCCATCGCGCTAAACGACCTTGAGGGTCTTTTAGTCTGTGCAGCCATAGTAACGAATGGTGGTCAGTTACTACCGTGAAGTGTACCCCTTCCAAATAATGTCTTAATTTCTCCACACTCCAAATCACTGCCAAACATTCTTTTTCGGTGACTGTATATTTCATTTCTTGTTTAGTCAGTGAACGTGATAGGAAGCATATTACTTTCTCACCATCATCAAAAGTCTGTGTTAAAACTGCACCAAGGCCATATGCGCTTGCATCGGTTTGCAGGACAAAAGGACGGTTAAAATCAGGACAGGTAAGTATCGGTGCTGTAACTAAAGCTTCCTTGATCGCTTTAAAGGCTCTATCACAGTCGGTTGTCCATGACCATCTGACATTTTTCTTAGTCAAGTTAGTTAGCGGAGCTATGGTGGATGAAAAATTCGGAACAAAGCGACGGTACCAAAATGCTGTACCAATAAATCGGCGAATTTCTGTGACATTCTTCGGTGGTATAATATTTACAATTGCCTCAACTTTTAATGGATCTGGTCGGAGTCCCTGACGGTCCACAACATATCCTAAGTACTTCAATTCTGGCAGGCAAAACTGACATTTTTCTAGTGAAACTATGAGCCCCGCTTCACGTAGTCGGTCGAAAACTAAGCCCAACAGACGTAGGTGTTCATCAAAGTCCTGAGATATGAGAATTATATCATCCAGATATACCATGACCGCTGGTTGAAGGTCTGCTCCAAGGACGGTATCTACTATGCGCTGCCAGGTTGCTGGTGAATTGGTTAAACCAAAAGGCATGCGACGGAACTGAAATAGTCCTCTTCCAGGGACGGTAAATGCAGTATATTCACGCGAAGATTCACTTAAGGGAACTGTCCAAAATGCGGATTTGATATCGATGGAACTGAGGTAAGTTGCATCTCTCAGGCGGTCCAAAATGGCAGAAATATAGGGCAAGGGATATGCGTCTTTCTTGCTCAAACTGTTCAAAATTCTGTAATCTACACAAAATCCGTAGGAATCATCCTTCTTGCGCACTAAACATATCGGACTGGACCAAGCACTCTTCGACGGTTCGATGACTCCGTCCTCCAGCATTTGCTTAAGTTCTTCATCAATAATTTTCTGCTTAAATGGAGACACAGGGTAATACCTTTGTTTGACAGGTTTCGTACCTGGCTCCACTTCAATAACATGTTCAGCCACCTTACAACATCCCAGGCCTGTACCCATTAAAGCAAGTTTTTCTTTGACTAAGTTATCAAGAGTCATTCGCTGAGCGATAGTAAGGGTACTCTCATCCCGTATGCTAAGTACTTGAGTGGAATTCGTTTCATCTGCGAAATGCCAAACATCCTGATTCAAATCTGGTACGATCCCCATGCTCTTCCAGAAATCGACTCCCAAAATTAAGGTATGAGCCAGTGCAGGCAGGACTAACACATCTATCATGCGGGTTTTTCCCATTAAACTAAACGGTACTTGCATGTAACCAATAGCAGAACAGCTCTCTCCATTAGCAACTGTACATCTTGTTTCTTTACCTAAAAGTTGTAGTCCCAAAGTCCGTAGCAACTCATATCCAGGAAGACCAACAAGTGTTCGAGTGGCACCAGAATCCAGCAAACCTCGTATAGGTGTGCCTATGACAGAAACTTCCAAATATGGACGTTGATCTCCTCGTGCGTGACTAATGATGAAATCTAGAAGAATTTTGGATGAAAAATCGAAATCATTGGTCGTTACACGCTTGGTATTGGGAGAAATCGTACGACCTATTGATTCCCCCGGGAAGCGTTTCCCGAATTAGCACATTTTGGGCAAGATCTTACAGTGACATTAGGTGTTCCACAACGATAACAGTGTGTTTTTCTAGGGCTTTGACAATCTCGATTAAAATGTCCCGTTTGTTGACAATTCCAACAGACTACTTCTCTAGGACCTCTACTGGTAGTAGGAGGGTTGACATGTCTCACTTCATTGACCTTAGTTGGAGGTAAGGCTTCTTGCATTTCTGAGACGAAGGCGAAATCAGGTTCTACAAATCCTTGTCGCTTCCGAGATGGCGGTACATAATGTTCTGCACGGTATTTCTTGGCTTCTAAAACCAGGCACTGCTCCTCTAATTCTTCCAATGAGTTCACTATGGGTAACTGAGTGGTGTAAAATGGAGCTAAATTCCTAGTTATCATGTCCAACTTTGCATCCTCACTGAGGGAACCATAACGCCGAAACAGAGCCTGCATGCTTGAAAGATAGTCCACTATGCTTTCTGATGGATCTTGAGTCCTCTCGAGCATTTCTTTAAAGAGTCGAGCACGATAATCTGGTGGTTCAAAGTGTCTGCAAAGCAGTTCAGCTAGTTCTCTCCAGTTGTTAAACCGGGAACGGTTCGCTCTAAACCAATTCAATGCCTTGCCTTCAAATAAATCTATGGCAGACTCAAACAGTTCTCTTTCTGATACATTACGAGCCAATCTCAGCTCGTTTACTCTCTCCAAGAATCCATGGACTGACATACCCTTGGGATCTCCTGTAAATTTAAGGCCCCATTTTTCAATACGTAGTGCCTTGAAGTTCGACACTGGCTGTCTATTTGGGGTCGAACCATGTTGAGTTGGTCCAGGCACTTCATCTTCTGACGAATCATCAGAATCAGAACATCCCGAGCGTGCTGCATCCAATAAGACACTCAAGTTAGGATCTCGTCTGGATACTTGCTCTAGCTCGTCAAGAGCAGATAAGGTTTCTGCAATTAATATTGCTCGTGCGTCAGCATCCTCTGACGACAGTTGGTTAACTGGTACACGATCAATTCGGTTGAGAAGATGGACCAAGTGTGTCTGTAGACGTTCAAATTTGGTCTTGGCTTTTTCTCCAGTAACGGACTTAATCGCCAATTTAGTCTTCCTCAAGTTAGTCGCCACATAAGCTCTTTCTTCAGCAAAATCCATATTATAGGGAGGGTGACTTATAGACTTACTAACTTTCTCCATTTGCAACAATGGGCGTAAAGATGCACGAAGGCTTTCGACAGTTTTCGTTTCATCAGCTGGAATGCCACGAACTTGCAACTCATAAATGAGCATGTCCTTTCTAAGGTAATGCACTCTCATACTGTAATCCATCGTAAGTTATTACGAGTCAAATAATATACAAACAAAAATAAATTTAAAGAAAAATCAATAAAATATTAACACTGATTGCACTTGACACTGTAAACTGCAAATAATTTGCACAACTAAATTTTCAGATAATTTTCACTAATTAAACTTCACCAAAAAGATTTAAAAATAAATAAACCGGTTAGGACAGCGATGTCCTAACAGAAAGAATAACGAAAACCCGTCAGAACAGCGAAGTTCTGATGGCTACTATAAAACAATAGGTAGGCCGCAAAAAAAAATATTGCATTATCAGCAAAAAAATCTCATCAGAGGTAAGACAACATATCAGAAGCGCAAAAATCGATAAATGAAAAATTAAAAAAAAAAAAAAATTTGATAATGTTAGTACCAAAGTGCTCTATCTGGTCTCACCAAACGCAGTTTCTTTTTGCTTGAATGCCCCACGTTGGGCGCCAAAATTTGCCACGCTCTTTTTCGCACAGAAGAAGAATTTTACTTCTACTTACCCTTCATAAATAAAAATTCAAAGTTCGGTAAAAAAAAAAAAATTAAAAAAAAGATATTGAGAATTTACAAAATTAACTCACGTAAAGAGTTGAGTTGAATGCGAGAGGCTTGCGCATGCGTGTCAAAAAAATGCCCTAGCTCCAATGCCGGAGAGAGGGGTGGATTGAGGGCGCCACTGTTTTCGAAGCCGGGTGAAAAACAGAAACCCTCCTAGATAGTATTGGGATCTCGCTTTCAGCTCACTCACTCACATATAGTTACCATATTATCAAAAAAAAAAAAAAAAAAATCCAAGAAACTGCGCTGTCTGGTGAGGCAAATAAAACACTACCATTAAAAACAAATTTACTAATATATTACAGATTCGTTAGGGCAAAAATTTTGATAACACATCAGTGTATTTTGTCCTTTTGTGAAATTTGATACAATAAAATTATTAGGTATTATTATTAATATTATGTTATTACTGTGACAGTTTGTAGTAAACCCTGAGGGGGAAATAAAAAAAAAGTACTAATCGGTTTTAAAATTAAATATTGCTAACCATGGTTAGAGCCGAAATTGAATAAATTTGTTATCAAGAAAAATAGGTAACGCCAATTATAAAATTAAAAAAAAGTTGCCTGAAGGGGTTCGTCCCCTGTTGACGGTGTCTCAGGTCAATGCTGAACTGGCCTAGGCAGCTTAGCTGACTCAGCACGATCACAGGCTGGAGATGTCTCCCAGCCCAAAAGAAGTTGTGGGGTAGCGGTGTTCCCCAGTAAAAAGAAAGATTGTGCTGTCTCCCAGCAAAAGAGATGGTGCTGTCTCCCAGCAAAAAGAAAGAGCTCGGAGTCTCCCAGTAAAAAGAGGATCGGTGTTCCCCAGTAAAAAGACGTGGTGGGGTCGTCTCCCAGTAAAAAGAAAGACCCTAATAAAACAAAAGGTGTGCGTCAAGGCAAGGTAAAATTCAGGTATTATGCAAATATAATTTCGAAGAAATATTAAATTTAAATCACAAAAAAAAAAACTTTAAGTGGCTGAAGGCCTTAAACAATTATTCATTGGTATCCAGAAAGTAAAACCGAAAGAAATATTTTGAATTAAATAGAGACATCAAGTCAAAAAAAAATAAACAGGCAATATCGAAGCCAATTAATTAACAAATCAAAGTTAAGTTAAAATTTACATAAAAGTAGCCATTGTACGCTACTGTACACAGACAAATATTCATTATAAAATAATTATATTTACATAAGCAATGCAGCTACAAAAATCTTAAACAATTAGATCATACACTGGTGACAAAATAACCAAAATTGTTAGGTAATCGCTTAATTACACAAAAGAAAAGTTTAGCCGCAAAATACAATGTGATAAAATTTAGCACGTTAAGTATAATCAAAAGAGAAATTCAGTATTACTATTACTAAACATATACATCCAAATATAGTAAATGTAGCTTAATATTTATGAATATAGAATAACCATACCGTATCTGTAAGCGTAACCCAAGAATGAACAAATACCATAGGCCATAGTGAATAGTTAACGGTACTATATTACACCCACCCTGAAATTTTGTAACCAAATCTAATAATTAAGAATCAGCCCTGTCTATGTTATACCCAATATTAATTAAAAGCTAATTAGCAGCAGAAAAAGAATAAGTGAAATACGAAAGTCAACACTTCTGACTGTCAGACATTTAAAATATTTACCCAAATTACTATAGTTTTAAATTGCCGGTCTCTAACGCTGTCAGCTGACATTCCAGAACACAAGATCTGAATTTTTAATGACCTGGCTATCGCTTATTAGCATAATTAGTTGATAAAAAGAAACATCATCAGGTTCCAATTCACGGGCATACACCAATGACTGATTCACTATGACTATGAATACGAAATAACAAAAAAATTTAACCTTGGGTCACCCGGTAGAGTTCTGACCAACATTATCAAAGAATGTAGTAAATGAAGCTAGCATAGCTGACAAAAAAAAATTAGGTATCGATAAGAATTTGACCTACAAACCTGTGAAGGTCACATAAACCCCATTTAATTTTTAATAAAAAAGAACCATCTGTACATAATTTTCCTACCACGAAATGTAGCGATCTACTTGTATTTAGAGAAGTTTTAACTACAGAAAAACTAATTAAAAACGTGGACGTCGTAAAAAAAAATAGAATCAAAAAGGGAATCAACGAAAATTAATTAAAATAGCAGTTTAATCGCGGGATTCTGTATTTTTAAGGGTTTAATAGTGGCAAAAAGGCATACCTGTCGATCTCGGGTCGGGTCTAAGTCCACATGTCCGCTGTCGTCGTAAAAACCGACGAAGAGATGTCGAATTTCTTCTACAAAAACAACTAAAACGGCCTCACTGGACCAACAGCGTAACGCCAAAATGGCAAACAACAAAACAACGTAAAAGAAATTAGTTGTACCGCATTCACGGATCCCAATTTTGGGTGTCTTTCTAAAGACTTTAGAATACGATACAGTCGACGACGCGATCAGTTTGTGAAAAAAACCTCTCCACACCCAATCCTCGACGAAAAATTCCAATATCGATTTTTTTTTTCCTTGCAAAGCGACGTCACAAGAGGTTGTTTGTAAGTACACTTTGGTACTCAATTAGGTACATTTTCGAAGGCTTTGGTTCCATGGTATTCCCCTCAATGCATTGGCACGATGTTCTGCCAGTAAAAATTAACTTAACCAATGAACACCGGCAATATACCAACAAAACTATAACAATTAAATACATTTTTCCGTGTCCATAAACCGACATTCATTAATAGTTCGTACAATTGGCAGTACAAATGCACCCCACCTACGATTTTGGTCAACCTCGAACCGTAATGCATGAATGAACATTAGAAACCTTTAAAATCAAGGGACCTAGAACTCAGAACGCAGATCCCATCGTTCCTGGCTTCGACGTTTTCCAACAACAGTCACAGAGGGCGGCTCAGGACAGAAAACTAAGGTTTTACCACAGGTTCGACAGAAAATAATTACGGCCGATTCAAATGACAAAAATGACGTTTCACGTTTGTCATGGTAAACAAATTCTAATTTATATTTATTGGCAACTATAGTTTTTAGGGCCAAATTCAGACATATTTCCTTAGGGATTAACTATACAGAAAGAGGGAAAACAAGGCTGGATCCAAGACAGACTAGCGACGGAAAATTTGTAAAAATTAAATTCGAGGTTAGGAAAGATTTTGACTAAATGGAAAACAAATCAAAATAAAACGTTCAAGGAATAAGGGAATATATTCAAAAAGGTAGGTCGAAGTCTTAAAACTCAACTAATTGTTGCAACTGCTATAATAATAATACTTTAATTTCGTATGACAAAACAAACCGTAACATGTTTAAAGCGAAGTTTGAAAGAATACGTTTTAAACTTAAAGATTTTCTCTTTCTTTGCATGTGTAATTTAATATTATATCTGTAATACTTTGTGAAATGTCTTTTTAAAACCCCATGATTCTTTTGTAGTAGCACTGTATGTTTGTTGGATTCTCATGTAA
Source organism: Philopedon plagiatum (assembly GCA_963971165.1). Classification (NCBI taxonomy): domain Eukaryota; kingdom Metazoa; phylum Arthropoda; class Insecta; order Coleoptera; family Curculionidae; genus Philopedon; species Philopedon plagiatum. The sequence goes on from OZ020189.1 coordinate 118,588,710, forward strand.
ATTTATGCTTTCAAAGTAGTTCAATTTGTAATACATTTCCCGACCATGTGTCGAATAAATTTTATACTTAAAACGTTTAACCTTACAATCGGAGAAGAATAGGGAATATGCATGTAACCCAAATAAATCTGAAATATATTTTTTTATATTCTCTACATAAATTAAATGATTATGGCGGTTGCTGTTATCCATTTATTTTGGTCTTTATTAACAAAAAAAAAGGATTTTCTACTGCAAATTTTCGCGCGAATTTTGAAAGTTGTAAAACGTGATCCCATTGGCTGTGTCTTCAAAAGTATTTCTATCACTCATAATGAGTACATGGCGAATTCCAGTGTTGTAGGGTCATCGAAAAATCCATAAAAATGGCATTTAATGCGTAACTCATCCAACGAAATATACCTGCACTTAAAGTAGAATGTTCCTAAAATATTATTCATGTACCTATATTTCAAGCCGAAATCGGTCCAGGAATCTTTCAATTTTGCAACAAAAACTGTCATTTTTGCGAAATTGTGACACATTATATCTTAATAACTTCAAGTAAATAAATTGCAATTCTTTGTTTTCATGGTAATCTTCGAAAATTCAAAAAGTTTCAAATTTTGCATGTCTCCGATGCAAATGAACCTATTTATTTAGAACTTTAACGAAAAAATAAGCGATTTAAATTAGTGGGTGGTATTCTTAGATAATTAACGGATAAAATAAAACCTAGAAGAACCACAAAAAAAGATGTTGGAAAAAATCAAGGAAATTCGGTTTTTTCCGCTTAAATACGCTCCCGGATGACCCAGTCGGTATTCGATTTAAAATGTGATTCTCCCTTTATTAGGTAGTGTTGAAAAATTTGAAAAAAATTAGATAGGAAAAAATACAGAGTGATTCAAATATGTGCCGATGGCGAGGGCAAAAAAAGCCAAAAAATCTAAATTTTATCGGCGATTGCTCCCTTCCTATAAAGAATGAAGAAATTAAAAAAATCTCCGAACATTTACATCGATTTAATTCACTTTTGCGACCTGTACCCGATTTCAACAGAAATCGTGGAAATTTCGATTCCTCTATCAACCCAAAAAATTCGTTTGCTCCCCCTCTGACTGTTTCTGAGCAAAACAAACCTGTTTAACTTTAGGTTAAGCTTTACGTTAACATGTAGATTGACACTTATTTTTGCTGATCTCCTAGCGTCATTAGTCACTAAGGACCAATGACTGGTTTTTAAATTGTAATAAATTATACCGAAAAGTTAACATTTTTTGTAGCTAAATTATACTTGTAATTTTCTTCAAAATGATATTAAAATTTGTGGGTTTGTAATGACTTCCTTAAACGATTTATGCAATAAAAAAAATAAGTGCATATTCCTTACTAACAAGCGTAAGACTACAAATCCCGTTTTTTACTATAAATTTATTTTTAATCCTTCTAAAATTCTTAAAGTAATTTAATTGATTTATAGCCGAATTAGTTAACAATAAAATGTTTATTCGCATTGGTAACTTTTTTAAATAAATAAAATTTCTCAAACATACCTTTTGACAGTGGGAAGTTTAATTTGATTAAGCAGGCAATATAACAATACATTTTTACTAGAAATTAGTTTTTTTGTTTATGGTTATGATTCTTGTGTGAGTTCATTTATTGTAAACGCTATCAGGTTGCGGGTCTTATTTTTTTATCTGGAACAGGCCACGTAGACTTCAAGTCTAAGTACTAACGTAGACTTCAAATCTAAGTACAAGCGTACCGAGGGCGTCTGGGTATATTTAAAATGTAGATATTAAGAACGCTAAACTATAGACACAATTTAAAATATTTTCTTCCAACATGATTACATAGTTATAAAGAAGACTAATGTTGGTTTCTTTTCCTAAATCTGTAAAGAAAATTATTTCAATATAAACTGTTTTATTAATAACACTACATTTGTTGCAATACGTTCAATAATACTTTAAGAGCGATCTGTTCAATTACAAATTTAATGCGAAAACTACTTGGAACATAGCAAGAAACGATAAGATAACATTAGATGCATTCCAATTGGATTATCAATGATTCATTAATTAATTTTGTTGCACAGACCTTCGGTTGTAAAAGTGAACCCAGAGTTACCTCTCTTGTAGTTGATTGAAATCATAATTAATTTTCTGAAAACACTCATGAAACCTTCATCCCTGGAATTTCCAATAACAGCCATCAACACAGAATCTATGACTCTATCGATGAAGAAATTTAGACTTTCAGGGCAATCTAAGTGGGATTGGCAAAGAACCAAAAAGGATCGTTCATCAACAAATTTATTGTGGTGCATCAAAATGTCTCCAATCATGTTTGTAGCCATAAATAATGCATTGTCAATGAACGTTAAGTGTATTCCATCTATCTTTTTAACACTAGTTTTTCTTAGCATGTAATATTTTCCTGAGGCAATCTTAATTATTGTTTTGGAAGCATAAAAATTTGTAGGAATGGCATCAGCTGATGGGATTTGCTCTATGATAAACAAGTTCATTTTGTGTGTAGCTGATCTAGTGTGGTGAGGGCCTCTAAAAGCAATTCCAGTAATGTGTCTTCGTAAATTTCCTTCGTGCATTGTAGTAACTTAAAGTAAAGTAAAGTAAATAAAAGAGTGGGTGGTCCTATTTCCAATGGTTGTCTTGTATGCCCCACTAATTCTTGAGTAAAAGTTCCCAACTTGGTTCATGAATAGTCGTACATTGCGTTCAGAAATGTGACAATAAAATTTAGTAATCCATTCTGAAAGTGAGTGATACATAGGGATTTTGCTAAATGCTTCAGGAGTGCAAAATATGGTCTCTTCCCCTATAAACTTATGTTGTTTTGATATCTCTTCATATACATTCTCAAACCAATTGTCATATTGGTGGCTCTTAATTTCTTCTCTTTCTTCTTGCACTGCTTCTGGGATAGATGAGCAAAAGAACCTTTTCTTTGTGCCTATTCCAAGGGTTTTCTTTAGTTCTTCAGATAAGATTTTCTTTGATCTAATAGAAGTATTAATGACACCAAAATGCCTATTTTTTGTGTTGTTCGCTCTCCATTCCGTTACTAGTTCATTAAAAGCTGTTATTAATTCATCAGAGCCTTCTATTTTGATGTTGCCACGCTCTTTTCCGCACAGAAGAAGAATTTTACTTTTACTTGCCCTTCATAATTAAAAATTCAAAGTTCGGTAAAAAAAAATATCGAGAAGTTCCAAAATTAACTCACGTAAAGAGTTGAGTTGAATGCGAGACGCTTGCGCATGCGTGCCAAAAAAAATGCCCTAGCTCCAATGCCGGAGAGAGGGGTGGATTATTGCGGGCGCCACTGTTTTTAAAGCCGAGCTAAAAACAGAAACCTTCCTAGATAGTATTGGGACCTCGCTCTCAACTCACTATGAACCTAAAGTCAACATATTAAAAGAGAAAACTTACTGGAAGCTGCGTTGTCTGGTGAGGCAAATAAAACACTACCTTAAAAACAAATTTACAATTATATTTACAAACGTTTAAGAATGAGATATAGTGAGTGGCGTGACCACGTTGACGATATATTTACAAACGTGTAAGAAAAAGATATTGTGGGTCGTGTGACCACGTTGACGTTTACCTTTTTTTTTTAAATACAAAACTTAAACCCCGAGGGGGAAATCAAAGGAAAATATTAATATTCGAATCGATTCGACTCTAGGCGCTAACAATAGTTATTATAAATATATACCTATACAATGAATATGTAATGTAAGGTTATTGATCAAAATTAATAGTAATCAAAAAGTTGCCTGAAAGGGGTGTCACCCCTGATGAAGGTAGCTGGGCTCAAGGCTGGAATGGCCTAGGCTATTAATGGCTGATGTGTCTCCCAGCAAAATATTCGGTGTCTCCCAGTAAAAAGACAGCCTGGAGTCTCCCAGTAAAAGACAGCCTGGAGTCTCCCAGTAAAAAGAGGTGCTCGGAGTCTCCCAGTAAAAAGAGGGCTGTCTCCCAGCAAAAAGAGATTCGTAGTTCCCCAGTAAAAAGACCCTGATAAACAAAAGGTATGCGTCAAGGCAAGGTAAAATTCAGGTACAATGCAAACATAATTTCAAACATATTAAATTTAAATAATAAAAAAATCTATTACTGGCTGAAGGCCATTTATCATTCATCATTATTCATTTAAAACAAGAAAGTGAAACCGACAGAAAATATTTTGAATTAAACTGTGACATCAAGTCCAAAAAAAAAACAAACAGGCGTTATCGTAGCCCATGATTTGACAACAAAAAAAAATTAAGATAAAATTTACATAAGAGTCGCCGTTGTACGCTACTGTGCACAGAAAAATATTCATTATAAAATAATTATATTTACATAAGTAATGCAGATACAAAAATATTAACAATTAAATTATACACTGGCAAAAAAAAACCAAAATAGTTAGGTAATCGCTTAAATTACACCAAAGAAAAGTTATAGCCGCAAAATACAATGTTATAAAATTTAAAACGTTAAATACAACCCATCAAAAGAGAAAGAAAATTTCAGTATTACTACTACTAAACGCATACATCAAAATATAGTAAACGTAGCTTAATATATACGAATATAAATTAACCATACAGTATCTGTAAGCGTAACCCAAGAATGAACAAATGCCACCGTGAGTAGTTAACGGTACTATATTTCACCCACCCTGAAATTTTGTAACCAAATCTAATAATTAAGGATAAGCCTGGTCGATGTCATACATAATATTGATTATAAGCTAGTTAACCACAGAAAAAGAATAAAGGAATTTGAAAATTAATACTACTGACGGTCAAATATTTAAAGTATTTACTCAAATTACCAAAGTTCAAACCCACTGACAGCTAAAAATATAAAACATTTAAATTGCCGGTCTCTAGCGCTATCAGCTGATATTCCAAAACACAAGATATTAATTTTGACAACCTGGCAATCGATTATTAACATAATTAAGTGATAAAAAAAGACATCATTAAATTCAAATTCACGGACATACACCTGTGACTAACTCATGATGGTTTTGCTTGCAAAATAACAAAATAAAATTTAACCTTGGGTCACCCTGTACAGTTTTAACCAACATTATCAAAGGAATGCACCAAATCAAGCTAGAATAGCTGACAAAAAAAATTAGGTATCGATAAGAATTTGACCTACAAACCATGTGAAGGTCACCATCACCCCATTTAATTCTTAGTAAAAAAAACCTCTGTACATAATTTACCTACCACGAAATGTAGCGATCTACTCGTATTTAGAAATTCTTTAATTACCGAAAAACTAATTAAAAACGTGGACGTCGTAAAAAAAATAGAACCAAACGGAAAATAACGAAAATTAATTAAAATAGCCGTTTAAACGCGGAATTCTGTGTTCCTAAGGTTTAATAGTGGCAAACGGGCTTACCTGTCGATTTTGTGGCGGGTCTTAGCTCAACATGTCCGCTGTCGTCCTAAAAACCGACGAAAAGACGTCGTATCTCTTCTACAACTCAACTCAAAAAGGTCTCCCTAGACCACAAGATAACGCCAAAAGGGCAAATAACAAAACAATGTAGAAGAATTAGCTGTACCGCATTCACGGATCCAAATTTTTGGGTGTCTTTCCAAAAGACTTTAGAATCACGATACTGTAGACGACGCGATGTGTTTGTGAAAAAGGAACCCAGCTTCTCGTGCCACTGCCTTTACCAAATTCCAATATCGATTTTTTCCTTCCAAAGTGACGACACGACGGGGTTGTTTCTAAGTACACTTTGGTACTCAATTACGTACATTTCCGAGAGCTTTGGTTCGATGGTATTCCCTTCAACGCATTGACACGATGTTCTGCCAGTAAAAATTAACTTAACCAATGAACGACGACAACATACTAACAATTAACTACATTTCTCCGTGTCCATAAACCGACATTCTCTAATAGTTTGTACAATTCATTATACTTTGTACAATTGGGAACAACTTACGATTTTCCCCAACCAGGAATACGTGTCTTGTCACGGATCAACATTAGAACCCTTGAATGCTGAACCCGGAGGTACCACTTGTGCTACCTAGGCGGCGCCTGCACAAACTAAAATTAATTGTTGAAAAAGGGATGTCATCCCTCACCTATATTAACCAAAAATTAGGAAATACGACCTTAAATAAATAGCAGCTTCTAGACTCATCCTAATTACTAGCGAAATAAGACAAAATGGGCAACTAACACAATCGGGACTCAAAATCCAATACCTCGTCTGACCTCTATCGTCCAACTCATAAAGCTGTAAGGAAACTAAATCCCATACGTATTTCACGAAATGACCACCTGCGATCACAGGTAGAGACCGATACCGACCACAAGGCGTAAAATCAAGAGTACTAGAACTTGAAATAACAGATGCAACGTTACCTGGCTTCGACATTTCCACACGCATCCACAGAGGGCGGCATGACAGAAAACCAAAGTCTACAGGCTGCGAAGAGAATTTCAGCTGTTCAAATGTCAAAAATGACGTGTTATTTCGTCATGTAAACAAATTCTAATTTATATTAATAGCCAAATATAATTTTTAGGGCCAAATTCGGACATATCTCCCTAAGGATTAACTATACAGAATGAGGGAAAACAAGACTGGATCCAAGACAGACTAGTGACGGAAAATTTATAAAAATTAAATTCGAGGTTAGGAAAAATTTTGACTAAATGGAAAAACAAACCAAAATAAAACGTTCAAGGAATAAGTGAATATATTCAAAAAGGTAGAACGAAATCTTAAAATTCAACTAATCGCTGCGACTGCTATCATAATAATATTTTAATTTTGTACGACAAAAACAAACCGTAATAAGGTATCCACTAAAATCATCTTCTAGAAAATGGTCAACAGCAATTTTATCGTCCTCGAATCTAAGTAATGATGGTTCACAGTAAAAGATTGGCGTTATTTTCCCTTTCCATGATATAATAGGGCCTGTTGTTATTGAGAGAGGATCCTTGAGACCATTAAACAAGTCTTCCTTTGTAATTTCTTCAATGTTAAACCCAGTAGTATCGACTTCTCCATTCACAGTATTTTGTAATTGATGGTCCATTAACATTTTTATGGAGTTTAAATAATTTGTTATGGTATCGCCTTTGAATACTATTTGATGTAGTTCACCCTCTTGAATAATTCTGTCTTCAATGTCTAACAATCTCATCAGTGTCCGCCTATTTATTAGAAAATTGAGGGCTTTTCCTTGACATGGCATTTCATCTTCCTTTTCTATATATGACACTTCTATATTTATCATGTCTACTACTATCAAAGATGTGTTTTGCCCTGAATCTGGATGAGTTGCATAATCTGACAGTATCTTGTTCGGATCAGCAGTGGTCTTAACTTCTATAAATTTCTTTTCTTTAGTGTCAATTATATCATATAGCTTAGAAAGCTTTTGTGTCCCCCATTTTTTGGAGAAATGGTCTTGAAACATTGGAGCGTTCACTAACCCTTCTAAAACTATGTATCTATACGAAAATAATTCTGAATGCTCTTTTTCAAGTTGTTCTGTTTCTCCTTCATAATCTGATTCGCTGCTGCTTGAACCATGAATACTGTCATGTTCTGACAAAAGTTCTTCATCATCATCTGTAACATTTTCATCGTTTCCTTCGACTTCTTGGAATAGGTCAAGCCTCATCCTTTTTGGTTGATTTTCATTTTTAATTTGAATGGTTTTCCTTTTTAAATCGTTTATTATGGTGGTGGCCAAGTCAGTGGAAGGTTCTGAATTTGCTAATAATATCGAGGGCTTCATAACATAGGGGCGTATCTGCAATTTTTAGTAAAATAGGTTTTTTATGACTTATGATAGATCTCGATGTGATGCATATTTTCACAAACAGGCGTACCTGCATGTATAATACTATTCGAGAAAAATTGAAACACATTTAGGCGTACCAACATGCTAACAGCTTTGAAGTTTAACAAAGAAGCGTATGGTCATCCGCCCGTTTGTTATAACGGAAATAAAGAGAAATTATTTGGCGTATGAACATACGCCTAACTATTATTACCTTAGGTAACAGGTAGAAAATTTTAAGAAAAGGGGCGTAATAACTAATTTAATCTTAAAATTAATATTTTAAGCATTTTAATATTAGTAATAAATTGTTAGTTGCCTTTCACAATTATGGATTCTCATAAAATCTAAAATACGCCGGTTTTCTGATGACCAACATTACTATTTAAAACAGCACCAAAACATAACCTCAGGAATATTCATATTCCCATTCCACTTCTTATGTTCGTTTGTTTAGAATCGTGGAACTTGTGAAGTGTTTTCTTATGCAGAAATGTTAAGAACTAGAAAAATGGTTGCTGCGGCTAAAGAACTAGGTAAATATTTTAATTATTCTGTAGTTAGTTTATATTACAGTAAAACCTGTGTACGCCGGACGCTCTATAACACGGAAACCGGTGCATAATGGAGATTTTTAGGACAGTACATTGTTATAATTAACGTAAAAAAACTACCTATGGTAATGTATTGTAAATCTACACTGGGTATCAGGCATGACCTGTTTGAGCCGGAAAGTTTAGGACCGTGCGATTCCACTTTACATAGGTTTTACTCTATTACAATATCAAGTTCAAGTTACTTTATTTGTAATGAGATATTTTACATAACGTTTGTTTTTTTTTGCTTTAAGGACCCTTCGAAACTGATTTAGATAGTAATAATGCATTTGATTCCGACGATTCTGTTAGAGATCCAGATTATGTAGACAGTGGCGAAGAGGAAAGTTTTGGTGTGGCTAATTTTGAAAACAATTGCCTGAAATAGAAAACCAACGGGCCGCTGAAGAAGTGAATGCTGAACAGCAAAATACACATTTTTGAAATTTTTCACGCCCGCGACCTCTATGGAAAGATTTGTGAAAAATTTATTTTCACAAAATACAAATTTTTTGGCTTTTTTTTAAATTTTGGTGAGGTAGTTATAAACGTTAACTTGATATTTTGCCAAAATTTGTAGATTTAAAAAAATTATATGCCGTGAATGAAAATCACAGACATTTTTCCATGCAGGTAGCGGGTCGTAAAAAAATACAAAAATGTGTTTATTTTTTTGCTTATAGCTCGAAAACTAAGCAGAATAGACCAAAATGGCCAGCCAGAGAAAAGGCCAGCCGTACAAAGTACATTCTCTAAATTATACGGATTTAAGAATTTTAAAAATTATCGCGAAAAAGTTATGCCTAATTGTACAATTGCTAAACAGGGAGAAATTTTGAAATGGAAACGTAATGGATATAGTCAAGAGAAAGTCTGGCCGACCTTCCAAGATGCATTTTAATGATGAACATGTTCCGAATTTGTATACTAATCTTCTTCCAATTAATGAAAAGAAATATGCCGACTTACAGGAATTGTGCCTTTTAACTCTTAGAAACAGGATAAGATCAAAAAAGCGCAGTAGCAGCAAAAATTAGTTCTTTTACGTTTTTAGGTTTAAGTATTTTTTTATGTTTTACTTTCGTGAGAATGAGTTGCCATTTTGTAAAAATAAATACTCTTCTTTTTTACTTTATTTTATTTAATAAAGGCGTATCGACAAATATTACAGGCGTATCGACCAAATTTTATATTACGCCCTTTGTTAAAGTGTAACAGAAAGGCGTATCAACTCTAAACCTTGGGTTTTAATACCAAATGGGAAGGTTTGTATTGCTTTAGAATATCAAATTTATATTACGTTTGCGTATAAAATTATAAAAATGCCTTTAAACTACAGAATTTTTAAATCGTTTTTTTTGTTTCCTCAACATTATTGATTTCGTTGATACGCCCCTATGTTATGAAGCCCTCGATATGCATACCATGTCATGACATAAGGATCTTTCTCTTTTAGTGCAATTTTCTGTTTCCCAATGAGGTGATGTTGAGCCAAATTTTGTAACAAATGAGACTAACAGAGGCGTATTCATGTTGGGGATGCCCCCCCCCCCCCCGTGGAAGCTCGCGACACGTTTTTTTTTAAATTTTATTGACAACTTTATATTATACATCAGCCTTTTTGGCATTTGACTTTATGTGCATTTCGAAATTGCCACCCTACCATAGCAGTCGTCTTTTTCTACAATACCTACGTATATACCCAAGGGACGTATGCTCAGCATAATCACAGGGGCGAGAGGGCGATTACCCCTCTTGACCCCCAATGGAGACTCAATAATTTTTCCTCTCTGTTGTGCAAAATTTGTGTTGCGCTGGCCCTGTATGTTCATTCATTTGACTTTATAGGGTATGCCTTATAGAGAAAGTAAAGAAAGATATTTGCAAGACACCTTTTTTAACAATTTCATTTACAACGTTATGTTACACATCAGCCCTTTTTGGTACTTGACTTTACGTGCATTTCAAAAGTAAGACAGCAACCCTTATTAAATTGGCAATGTCAAGTTTTTATTACAGCAATATAAGTTGTAGGCACTGAAATTAAGGCTTAGACACCTGCGATAAATCCTGGCCCTGACAAGACCTATTGATATAAAAGTTGGAGTTTAGATCTGATATATTTTCTATGTTAAAAAATGCCAACAAAACTGCCTTGCGAATGCATTATTTTACATTAAATGTCATGAACAAGAGTCGATCGAAGAAAGAACTATGGCACTGCAACCCCATTCCCCGTATTGAGATATTTTTACTTTTTCTACAAATACTTTTAGGCAAATAGATTTAGTGACCATTATTCAGCCCCCACCCACAAGCCAAAATATCAAAACGTTGTTTTTTGGCCTAAGTTTAAAACATCCGGTCAAGTAGCGCACTCACAATTTTGTCCTGGGGAGGGGGGGGGGCTGAATAGTGGAATTCGGTGGATTTTTCAATTATTTTTAAGTTTTTACGTCCAGATTCTCCAACGCTAGTCCGGTCTAATTTGACAACCAAAAGTTTTAAAGTGACAAGTGTTAAAAAAAGACAACTAAGTTTTATACTGTAAATTTGTTTTTGAGATTTTTCGCAAATTTAAGAAAAAAATGTACATTTTAGTTCGGACTTTCGACAATAATAGAACTAAATTCATTCTAGCAATCCGTTCCAAGATAAAAAATTATTTGGAAACTAAGCAAATCGCTGAAAAATCAGAATAATTCATAAATTTTAAATGACGACTTATTAACAACGACAGGACAAAAACCTGTCAAAACATAACTGATCAACTAGAAGATCTTAATTTAAACCAGTACTAAAGCTTAAACCTTCTTAGTGAATCTGAACGTTAATTTTTAATTTTTGTGTGTCTAGGATCTTGGTCTGGGGAAGGGGCTGCAGCCCTCAGCCCGCCCTCCCTGGGTGCGCCACTGATCCGGTCAAGTCAGTTGACATAACAGAAAATTTAAAAACCATCGGAGTACATCCCTGCACAATAATTTATTTTTCTATTTATATCGATAGGTTTATTTTTGTTGAAGATACAAATTTTTAAAGAAAACTGTTCTTATCTACGTAATGAAAGAAATAATTCCAGTGTGACGCGTACTCTCGAACATGTGGTCCTTGGACTCATTCCTGGAGCCCACCTCCAGCATTCCACAGACTTACTTTCAAGTCTTTGAATTATCTATTACCGGCAGCTCTTGACACAGCAATTATGGGTTGTGGTCCGTTGGGATCTTTTGCTGATCCCATTCTCGCTAAACGGTTCGCATCCCCGTTACCCTAGATATGTAGTCGAATCTATTCAGTTACTTATACATGACGTTAATTGTCAAATTTTCGTGAGCAAGCGCTGAAGATAATTAAAAATAAGTGTAGGTAATTGTAGCTAATGTCAAAAAGCTATTGGAATTTTGCCTATCTTTAAAAAATCTGATCATTCTTTCGCCGGCGAAATAAAATAAACCTATAACCTTATTATAAATAAAAAACACTAACTTGTTCAGCTATATTGCCTGTCAAAAGTCAGAACTTTTAATTATTTTGAAGGTTATGTAGCTTAAGAATGGGTGCAACCAAATTCAATGTGATATTTTACGTAGACGATGTTTTTTTGCATTTGGGATAGCACAGAGAGAAATTTAGAACAGTTTTTAAACTTTTTAAACGCCATAAATGAAAATAGTCAATTCACAATGGAGAAAAGCAAGGACAACAAAATTGTTTTTTTAGATATTACTATAACGAAAGTAAACAACCACTGAAAATTTGATATTTATAAAAAACCAACTACCACAGACAGAATCATACATCACACGTCAAAACAACCTTGGGAAATCAAATTATCTCCATTTCACAGTTTCATTCACAGACTGGTTACAGTTCTCCTAAATCAGGAAAATCTTGATAAAGAACTCTATACAATTAAACAGATAGCAAGAAACAATGGCTACAAGGAAAACCTAGTTGATAACCTATTCAAAAGTAAACAAAGAAAATTATGAATGAAAGGATTTTATAGTGCTAACCCTCCTAAAACCAATAATTTTAAGTTCATTAACTATACCTCCGACATAAGATAAGTAATTAAATAAACAACAATTTAAATAGGTTGGGCTGTAAGATAATATGTATAAATAAACAAAATCTAGGTAGGCTACTAGTTAATAATAAGGATAGGATTGACACTTTAGATAGGTCAGGAGTGTATAAAATAAATTTTGCAGATTGTTCTTCTTCCAGTGATGCTGAGAGTCGTGTAGACTCCAAGCTTCTTAAAAAATACGTTAAAAAAATGAAAAGAGATTTAAAAAGACGCCGTTCGAAATTTAGATCGCCGTCAAACCGGAGGTCGGATCGTGTAGCCTCACCTCCCATTCGCTCCCGAAGTAGGGGTAGGAGTCCCGCTCGTTCTCGTGCAGGTTCGAGCAGGGCTTATAGGAGGTCGCCCCTTCGACGTCGGAGCTCTGGCCGTGCAAGCCGCGAGCATAGTAGTTCACAGGCCTCAGGTAGCAGCTTGGACCGCTCTCCTTTTGAACCGGGGTCCTTCATTGGTCACCACCAAACGGGCGCTGGGTCAATACATCCTCGCAGCCCTTCTCGGGCTCGAGATCAAGATACCAAGGTAGACATGTGTAGTGTCAACCAAGGTAGTCAAGATGACACACTACTCATTCAGAGTGACACCGATCTTCCTGAGATGAGTCTACCGATAGAGATTGAACAAGTTTTCGGCCATAATCCGGAAAAAGAAACCACACGGAGTTATTCCTTGCACTCTCATCTAGTGAGGGTTTGGAAAAATATTTTGAGAAATGGCTTGAAAAAGAACGAGTATACAAGTTTTATGTCCTCGTACGATACTCCAGTTAATCTAAGCGAACTGGCGCCCCCCAAATTAAATTTAGAGTTGCTTCCCCTCTTGAAAAAGCAGGAGCAAAACGTTGACAATTCAAATTTGGAAGTTCAAAAACAAATAGGTAAAGGTCTATGCGCCTTAGGCAAGGGCATGAATTTAATATTGAATGATACTTCTAATTCAATTCCCACAGATTTCAAAGTAAAACTGCTATCATATTTTTCAGATTCTGCACAAATTTTTTCTAATGTTTTTCACAGGGTTTCTGTAACACGCAGAAATTTAGTTACCCCACTATTAAACAAAAACGTTAAAGATTTAGTTGAAAAGACTCCACCATCTGAATTTCTATTTGGCTCTGATTTAGTGGATAAAGTCAAAACCGTTAAAAATCTGGAAAGTCTTAGTAAAGACCTAAAAGTCCCCAGATCTTTGCCTTTTTCCACAATTCGAAAACAAACAAGAGGGGGGGGGGGCAAATCAGCAAAGAACACTTGCGTAGTTCAAGCAATTTAAACTTTCAACGCCCAGTCCGACGTATGGGGGAGTCCAGACTACCCAGAGGGCCGCCCACCAAAACCCGCCAGTGGGAGACTCGCAGAGACACCAATTGGCCGTACCACAAGGATCACAAAAGGAAGTAGAAATTAAGGTAAGCACCCATTACGCAGGTCGTTTACAACATTTTTATGACTCCTGGTTACGTTTAACAGCTAATCCTATTTTATTAGACTGGGTAAAAGGCTATAAATTACCTTTCACCAGCATACCTTTGCAAAAATATCTGCCCAAAACACATACCTTTTCTCTTGTCGAGAGCCAACATTTGGACATGGAAATCTCAGAATTAGAAAAAATAGGAGCTATTAGTAAGTGCAAACCCCACCCCAATCAGTTTGTTTCTACTTTTTTCTTGGCTACCAGACCTGATGGTAGAAAACGCTTCATTTTAAATCTGAAAAACTTAAATGCGTATATCTTTGCACCTCATTTTAAGATGGAAGATGCTAGAACGGCATCTAGATTAATTCAAAAGGGTTCGTTTATGGCGTCAATAGATCTGAAGAATGCCTATTATTTGATTAATATACATACGAAGCATCGTAAGTTTTTAAGATTTTCCTTTAAGGGAAGCTTATATGAATTTAATTGTCTCGTATTCGGTCTAGCCTCAGCTCCATACGCTTTTTCCAAACTTATGAGGCCTGTTGTCCAAGAATTACGAGTAAAAGGAATTTCCTGCGTTACTTACCTGGACGATTTTCTTATTATAGGTCAGTCTAAAGAAGAGTGTCTAAAAAATGTAATTTTTGCCACATCTCTTTTAAAATCGTTAGGCTTTTTAATCAATACTGAAAAAAGTATCTTAGTACCTAATACTAGATGTAAGTTTTTAGGTTTTATTTTTGATTCACTCTCTATGTCTATTGAGTTACCTCTCGAAAAACGTGAAAGGATTATTAAGTGGATAAAATATTTTTGTTCACGTAGAGAATGCAAAATTAACGTTTTTGCGCGGTTCATTGGAATTCTTGTTTCTGCCTGCCCAGCAGTAAAATATGGGTGGTTATATACAAAAACTTTTGAAAGGGAAAAATTCTTGGCTCTAAACATTAACGGCGGCAACTATAATGCGTCCATGATTTTACCTGACTCCTTAACACTCGACTTTATTTGGTGGCGAAATAGTATTATGCATACTTAAAACTGTCTGAGATATGACAGCTTTCAGTTGGAAATTAACACAGATGCAAGCTTATCAGGATGGGGCGCTTTCTGCAACGGAGAAACAACTTACGGCAGGTGGGACACCTCAATGAGAGAGAACCACATCAATTTTCTGGAGCTTCAAGCAATTTTTTTTTAAGCCTTAAGCATTTTGCTAATAACCTTCAAAACAAAAATATTCTTATCAGAACAGACAACACGACGGCATTGGCGTATGTTAACAAAATGGGCAGTGTAAAACATCCACACCTCAACTCTCTTTCAAAATTAATATGGCAATGGTGCGAAGAAGGACAACTTTGGATCTTTGCTTCATATATAAAATCTAGCGAAAACTGGCAAGCGGATCGGGCGTCGCGGACCCTCCCGCCAGAAACAGAGTGGTCGTTAAATACCGGGGTTTTCTCCTATATTTGCAGTGTATTTGGAGCTCCAGACATTGACTTGTTCGCCTCAATTGATAACCATAAATGTGAGAAATACTTCTCATGGTACAATGATCCAGGCGCCGAAGCAGTTGATGCCTTTACATTAAACTGGGAAGACAAATTTGTATGCGTTTCCCCCCTTTTCTCTTGTCCTTAGAACGTTACAAAAAATAGTGACCGACAAAGCAGAAGGTATCTTGGTTGTACCAGCCTGGCAATCGCAACCGTGGTTTCCTTTATTTTGTAATCTTATTGTGGGTGAACCACTTATTTCTGGACCAAGTAGTAATCTCCTTTCCTCTCCTTACAGGAACAACATTCACCCATTGTCAGAAAAACTTATCCTGGTGGCCGCCAAATTATCAGGGAGGCGTTCAAACTAAAAGGAATCCCAGATGAAGCCATAAACACCATGCTTCGATCATTAGCGGACTCAACCATAAAGCAATATAATACTTCATATAAATTATGGTCGGAGTTCTACAATAAAAATAACGTTTCCCCCTTTGATTGTCAAGTACCCCAAGTAATCTCCTTTTTTCAGGAGTTATTACAAAGAACGGAGAATATTTATGGGTCTTTTAATTCTCATAGAGCGGCCTTATCGCTAATCTCATCAACACTTATTGGGGAGCATCCCTATATCAAAAGGTTTTTAAAGGGCGTGTTCAGACTTAGACCACCTCAACCATATGAAACAATTTGGAATCCTGATACTGTATTACAGTTCCTAAAAATAACACCAGACTCGGATTTAAAGAGTTTATGTAACAAAATAGTTACGCTTTTCCTACTAGCCACTGCCCAGCGAATTCAAACTCTTTCTCTTATAAAATTGACAGATATTTATAAGACGGAGTCAGGATTCAAAATCTATGTTTCAAACTTAATTAAAACCTCTAAACCAAACAGGAAACAACCTTGTCTGGACTTGCCTTATTTTCAAGAGGAACCACGACTATGCGTTGCTAGATTATTAAAAAAATATATAATCCTAACCAAAGAGATAAGACACCCAAATTGTGTCAATCTGTTTATAACTTACAGAAAACCTCATGGGCCCGCGTCGGGGCAATCCTTAAGCCGCTGGGTAAAAGATACTCTCGCAGCTGCGGGAGTAGATGTAGGAATCTTTAAAGCTCAGTCAACTAGACATGCAGCTACCTCGGCAGCTTTAAGAAAAGGAATATCAGTCGAACTGATTAAGAAATGTGCAGGGTGGACGGATCGTTCATCGACCTTCGCCAAATTTTATAACCGCCCCTTACATACACAAACCGGAAAACTTTTTACGAACGTGACGGAAGTGTATAAACAGTAGGTATGTACTTGGCGGACCACGACGCGGCGAACCGCGCAGCAATCGTCACAAATACTGTTATTTGTATTTGGTATGCGTACTCGGTGGCGTTGTTGTAAGCTGTAATTGATTTATTAGTGTTTTTTCGATTTGTGACGTGCTGTCAATTTACAATAAGTACACTTTAAGTTAAATAGGTGGTAGGTAGTGTTCCCAGACACAATGCCTAAAGAGCGAAAGAACGGGTGGGAACTCTAATTCGTGGATAAACAGTGATCCAGACTTTTATTAAGGTGCGTTTCCTATGGGGCGGCTGACGCTCGCGGCTGCCGCACAGCGTCTGACGCCAAGTACTGCTCATGTGACAATTTAATGTATCCGTTTCTTTTCGCAAGCTTCAACGTCAATGGATTACTGGAGTGAGCCGGCCGCTGAGCGGCAGACGCGCGCGTAAGCCGCCCCATAGGAAACGCACCTTTATAAGGACTTGTTTACTTATTCGAGGTGAGGAACTGTGGTTTGGTATATGTGACCGAAGTATAAACTCATCGGCAAAAACCAAAGTGACTCGACATCTAAATGGCCACCTTAATACAGACCGTAACGATCCTAAATTTTGGTATGACCTTAGCGAAGCCTTTCTAGCGAGTAACATTCCTCTAGAAAGGCTTAACAATCCCATTTTACGAAACTTCCTTCAAAAATACACTGATAAAAATATCCCGCACCCCTGTACATTAAGAAAAAATTATGTACATCAGGTTTTCGATAATGTTATCACGAGGATACGCGAGATAATTTCAAACAACTTTGTCTATTTTATAATAGATGAAAGTACAGACGCCTGCGGACGATCAGTAGCGAATTTTCTTGTAGGTACTCTAAGCAGTAAGTGTGCTAGTATGAGCCACTTACTCGCTTCAAAAATTCTGGAGCAAACAAATCATGCAACTTGTGTTACTTTTGTTAATCAGTGTTTTGAGTATTTATGGCCAAATACCCATAATTCTGATAAAGTTCTAGTAATGTTAACGGATGGAGCTACATATATGTTGAAGGCAGGGCAGGTTTTAAAAGAGAGATATCAAAATATGTTACACATTACTTGCACCGCGCATGGACTTAACAGAGTTGCGGAAACCGTCAGGCAAAGCTTTGGGCAAGTAAACACATTTATATCGAACGTTAAAAAAATATTTCTTAAAGCACCAATAAGACGAGACATTTTTAAAAAGAAGTTACCAAATGTGCCTTTTCCTCCCGAGCCTGTCATAACTCGCTGGGGTACCTGGTTGGAAGCTGTAGAATACTATCATAACAATTTCTCAAATATACAAACCATTATTTTTCTCCTCGATCCCAAAGAAAGTAATTCCATAGCAGTTGCTCAAGATTTGCTTAAAAATTCAAATATTCGTAATGATATTGCTTTAATACATACCAATTTTATGCTTTTGGCAAAGGCCATCCCGCAATTAGAAACACAAGGACTGTCATTAATGGATCAACTTATTATCATTAATCAAGTTAGGGATTCTTTAAATACTTGCTCCAATGAGACTGACATCTGTTTGAAGGTTAAAGAAAAATTAGAAAAAGTGTTGGACAAAAATCCTGGATACCAAATTATTGAAAATATTTTGAATTTAATTAACACCACCCTGGAACTTGTACCGCAAGCCTTTAAATATAGGTCGTGTATAAATAACTTTAAATATTGTCCTTTAACGTCTGTGGACGTGGAAAGATCTTTTTCGCATCATAAACTTCTTCTGTGATAGACGCCATGCCTTAACATGTGAAAATGTGGAAAAATTACTCATAATAAACTATGAATCACAGCAAACACAAAGCGTGCTAAGTACCTAGTTTTTACAAGGTAAGTTCCAAGTTATTGGAGTTATGGGTATATTTTGGACACTGGGTTTGGTCAGGTTCCTTCTTTCTTTCTTACCGCATACCGTGGACTAGTAACACAGACTGCAACGCGGCAAGTGTAGAACTCGCGAGATGGACGACTTGAAAAGGTTTAATTCTCCATTTTTGAGAAACTGTCCGTCCTATCCTATGCAGTGGTCCGTACTTTATTGGTTAAATTCTGGCTTTATAAAGATTCTAGTATAAAATTGCCAACTGGGTATCTAGAATGACAGATATCCCATTTTGCTATGCTTCTTCACTATCAGTAGAGCGTTCACGTTTAATAGGTGTGTTTTTAATACAAAAAGGAACAACTTATTGCATAAAAATATATAATTTTTTTTTAATTTGCTTTAAATATAGAATTTCAAAGGGCATGATTGTGTTAAATCTTACTGTAATAAAGTTTCTGATCGCCAAAAGCTGTTGTAATAAAATTTAATTGCCCTTACCGAAATCTTTACATCGGTAACATGACGACTCGAGTATATTTATTTTTTATACACCTTCACGCCCCGGTCGTAAGTTTGCACAATAAAAATCTTATACTTCTGACAATTTCAACTTAGGTCATCCAAGTCCGATGATGTTATGCGAATGTATTTTGAAACTTCGTATTGACTAGCATAATAATACCATTATTATGTATCGCCAATTTCAAATTATAGGGTTATATTGCCATTGTTTTAACTTCGGTAAACTTGTACTCTAATTATACACAGTGCATTCCGTCTCTGGCCGGCTGAGGTAGACTCGTCACCCAGATATAGTCTATTTGCTTGATTGGAACAATTTAATATTGTGGTGGGAGCAAATTTCTATACGATATACTGCTCCTCTCTAAGGAGAATCGGTGTATCTTATATTTCTGTATAAGAGTACAAACAAATACGAACAAATACCAAAATTATAAAAACCCCGTAGCTCTCAGCATTTCTTTACATTTCAAACAGAAACCTTGGTACGGTTCTGTTAAAGGCCATGAAATTCTCGACTCTGATCATAATAGTACTCTTGAAAAAGCCCTAGAAAGGCGAAACATATGTAAAGATATACTGTATTAAACCACTAAAAAATTATAAAGCTAAAAGTGTTTTAATTTTAAATATTTTAAAAATGTTTTATAAAGAACCAACTGGAATTAACAAAGTGTATTTTACAGTTTATATACAGCCAAAAGAAACTTTTAGAATTATTGCATATTAATATTTAAAATGTCTAATAACGTGGCAATCTTTCATTCACCATACCCACTTTTTAACAAAACTACTAGAAAAAAGCCCTTAATAAATTGGAAATGTCAGGTTTTTATGAGAAATATTGGTTACAGCAGCTAAAGTTTCATCTTGGATCTCTCCGGCGCAATAAATCCTTGCCCCGGTGAGAGCGATTGAAACATCCCTGCATACCGGAAAATGCCACCGGAATTCTGAATACAGATCAAGATTTTGGATAACATGCGGAGTGTTAATGTGCGGTAAGATTCTTCGTTAGGGTTGCAGGTAATTTACTACTAGAAATTCTTTAAAGAATTCCACATTGATTTATGAGATTTAGGTAGACACGAACTTACCAAATTTTCCCATATTATGTTTCTTTATAAAAAATATACAAATTGAACAGCTTTAAATTTTTTTGAATAGCTTTTAAATCTGTCGATAAACATCTTTATGTTAAATATTGTTATTTCGACAGCCCTAGAGGCCGAGGTGCGCCGCAATAATTAGAAACATCATACAGCTTACATATGACACAATCTGCAGGGATTCTGCACATTCGGTGCTGTGTAGGCTCGCCGGACCGACCAAATCTAAAACCGGCTGTTGGTTGAAGCGACCACACTATCTCCCGGCTATATGCTTTGGAAATTCGATCGTGTGTGGTGGGGGACGCTCGGCCGATTGCCGATTTGCTCGTATCAGACCGGACGTTGTATTTTGATTGTAGCGGGTAGTTTTAAAGGTTTTTAAATTTAAAATTTTCTGAAAGAGAGAAAATGCTGCTCACTTATTATAAAGGGGTTTTCAATAAGAATGACATTTTAAAATAAAATGGCAACCATGTTTAAAATGTTATAAATGTCACTAGTTGTCATTTGTGTTTAGTATACTCTGACAATTTATCATGGCTAAATACACGCTTCAAGAACGTTTGGTTATTATCCAGAAAGTTTATGAAAATACACGTTCTTTTGTGAATACCCAACGTAACATGCACTTCGCGAAAACTAAGGTCCCCATAATTGCCCTACTGTGCTTGCTATTCATGGAATGGTTGAAAATTTTGAAAGGAATTTTACTCTTCATGATGCGAAAACACCAACAAGACGTCGAAATGTAAGAAGTGTGAGAACATTGCTGCTGTAAGAGATAGTGTTGCAGAAGTTCAAATTTATCAATACATCGTCGTGCTCGAGAACAAGGCTTTAGAAGAATGACAACTTGGCGTATTTTACGAAAAAACCTGGCTGTACACTCATATAAGATTGTGTTGACCCGAGAACTGAAGCCACTAGACCATCGTAAGCGTCGTGATTTTGCTGCTTGAGCTTCAGAACAACTTGAAACGAATCCTAATTTTGGGCAAAAAAGTAACTTTTTAGATGAAGCTCATTTTTGGTTGAGTGGATATATCAACAAACAAAATTGTGGCTTTTGGTGTGAAATCAATCCACAGAAGATTTACGAGAAGCCCTTGCATCCGCAAAAGGTCATTGTATGGTGTGGTTTATGGCATGGTGGCATTATCGGACCTTTCTTTTCAAAACGAGGTAGGAGATGCAGTTACCGTGAATGGAGAGCGGTATCGATTGATGTTAACAAAATTTTTGTGGCCAAATTTAGATGAAATTAATTTGGATGATATGTGGTTCCAACAAGACGGTGCCACATGTCACACTGCTAATGCCCCTATCGACTTATTGCAAGAAAAGTTTGGTTAAATGATAATTTCAAGAAATGCCTCCAAGAAGTTGTGATATAACTACTTTAGATTACTTTTTGTGGGGTTATTTAAAATCAATGGTCTATGCGGACAGACCATGAACCCTTGATGCATTAAGATTGAACATCGAACGCTGCATTCCTGATATTAGGCCTGATTTATTGCACAAAGTCATCGAAAATTGGGTTCATCGAATTCGCACCTGTGCACGAAACCGAGGTGGACACTTAACTGATGTATTGTGTTATTCAAAATATAATGTAATGCTTCAAAATAAAATAAAAGCTTGGTTGTATCTGAAAGAGTTTTATTTAATTTTGAAATTATATCGTTCTTATTGGAAAATCCTTTAGTAACCTGCTTCTTTATCAAAGGCGACACCATACAAAGCAGTCCGTTAAAAGTATCATTATTCATGCACAAATCAATTGGTCCTAGATTTTGATGTGCGATGCGATGATGCGCGATGTACTACTGTTACAATGAAAATATTGCTGCATTTTATATACATATTTAGTTTGAAGCTGGGCAAAATTAAGAGTCGTATTTACCTATAGCTGCTTGTTTTGTGCCTTTATTCATTTGTATTTATATGTTGTCACCCTTTTGCGTATTTTTTTTTTATTTTTAATCAAAAATTTTGAGTATACAAAATTGATTTTTTTAGTTAGGTTTTTAGATTTAAATATGGTTACACTGTATCTTGTACCTGAGAAAGTGTAAAACAATGTATGAAAATAAATAAATAATATTAGTGTGGATAAACTTCTTTTATCTAAGAACAATTTTTTTGCCCAAAATTTATTTGTTTGATGCGTGCATTGTTTTTTAATAATGAAGTCAACACAATTCCGAGTTTTTGAAATTTACTTGTTGAAAAGGCCGTAACATACACCGTTCACAACTACAGTACTTAGTTGGTTCGTTGGTTCATGTGGAGAGCGTCATCCGATTTGACCTTCATAATATGTACAGTTACGGCAACTGAAATCCGGACGGCACTTTGTTAAATTGTAAATATTAGTTACTATTATATTCATCTTTTAACACCTATACATACCTTAAATATACATATATATATATATATATATATATATATATATATATATATATATATATATATATATATATATATATATTTATATATATATATATATATATATATATATATATATATATATATATATATATATATATATATATATATATATTAGAAATGGTAGTATCAGTGTCAGCAAAAATTCCGAAGAAATAAACAAAGAACTTCTCTATGTGAATGCTCACAATACACCGGACGGGATCCCGTCCGGTGTAATGTGCCCACTTACATAAAAAAGTCGTTTATTTATTCCTTTGGCATTTTTGCTGTCCGATACTGTTCAATTCCGGCCGGACAAGTGTGCTTCAACCTTTAGAGCACTCCAAATACTCGTTTTAAGAAAAATATACACAAAATATAAGCGAAAGTGGACGTTTTTCGGTTAAAGTTTCGGGATGGATGAGTGCTAGAGGGATGGGAGTGTGCACAAATATTAAAAGATTTAGCACAGATGCAGAGGCGGTTTTTGTGTAGGATCAATTGTGCATTAATACGAGCTCTAGCGCGTTTAATATCAGAACTGAACGCCGAGAGTATCGGCAAGGACCGTGTGTTGGAGAAAGAGGAGTCCAAAAAAGCCTATTACTCAATTTCAGAATTTTTTGATGAATCTTTTTAATATTTTTATCGTGGCTTTTAATTTACTATTAATTATTATACATATTTTTTAAAATTAATTGGTGGTTTAGTTGTAAAAGCGAAAGATAGTTTTAGGCTCCTTCAAGTGAATTTTATAATGTGCGCTTATTGGTGTATACTTATGTAGAGTGTCCATGTAATGACTTTTTTTATAATTTTAAGCATGCTTTGTCAATAAGATTTTCTTTGGACAATAAAGCTTTATTGATTTGATTTGATTTTTGAGACAAAACATCGTCGTATAAAAATGATGCAAAATTTAGCGTTCTGGCGTGCACTGCACAATGCACCTGAATCATATAAGTAGTAAGCCGATACAATGATATCCGCGGGAGGCCAGACGGCTAGTAGTAGTGGTAGTGAGTTATTTTCGAGGTTATTTTGATGCGATACCAGACTTTAAATTTTAATCGCGTAATTGAAGTTTTTGCAAAAATGAAAAACAGAAGAATAAGCTTTTTACAAAATAAGCTTAAATTGGCATGCATTTTTTGCAATATTTCTCGAGTTGAACACCTAGTTTAATACCTCACGAGCCGCCACTGCACAGATGCGTATATAAATATATTAGAAAACGTTATGCTGCCATCCGTGGTTGCCGAATTTCTGAATCATTTTATTTACCGGCCTGACTACTGCCCTGTACACGGCTAGAAGAGTAAAAGAATGGATGACCAAAAGAAATATCCAGGTATTACCATGGCCTTCGCGCAGCCCGGATATTAACCCAATGAACAACTTCTGGGGCTTTATGGTCAAAAAAATTAACGGAGCAAATGATTTTCGTCCATTAAATAGAGACCATTTATGGAGCAAAATTGAAGAAATTTTGAGTACGTTACCGCCAAATTATACTCTAGCCTTATTGGACTCAATACCTAGAAGACTAAACTCTGTAACTGACAGAAATGGAGGAACAACAAAATATTAGTTGGCCCAGTTAATTGTTTTTTGCAAAATACGGATTATTAAAAACTTGTTTCTTTTATGTACCTACTTAACAATACAATTTGATTTTAGTATTAAATACTCTTGTTTATCTACTTTTCGTAATTAAGTCAGTAACTAAATTGTGTGCGCCTATTTTATTTTAAAAAGCATTTTCTTTACAAATTCAGATTCTGTATGCTGGAATAATGCGACGGCAGAATAAAATCATCGTAAAAGTGATCTAAAAAATACCTTTTGAAATTATAGTTTAACTAGTAAAGGTGGACAAAATTGAAGGTAAAAGCCTAATTTACCAAAATTTGCATAAATATCATAAAATGAAAAATTAGTGTCCGAATTTATTTCATTTTCCTTAACCGTCGTACCCTGCAAATTGAACCCTGCATATTGGATCGTGTGTAGAAACCTTTATACTTGCTCAAGGACGCTTCAGAAGCATGGCGTTGCCTTGTACGTTACCGTTACAGTTAGTTAGCTAACGCAATAATATTTAATTAATGTGTTACCCATAGATTTAGAAACAAGAAGCAGATACCATTATTTACATTTTATTTGGTTCCAGGGCTACTCTTGATCTGGTCACCTACATGGACCCCCAGCTGCTTTTTGAGAACGGCTATTGCAAAGCTTTCAGTTATGTGGCTATTTCCGGATTGATGAACTAATAAAATAAAGCAATTACTGTAGGTTAATATCTGCAACCGTCAATACAAGTTAAAATTTAAAAAAAAATCTCTGGTTGGCTTATAGGTTCATTTAGCAAATAAGGTGAAAACTCTGATTAAAAAAAATACCACTCTAAATTTTATAGTTCATGTATTAGCGTATCCGCAATTTCTTCTTGCGAAATCACCCTAATAGCGTGCCCACCAGTCACCTGATTTGAAGGATTTCAGCTTTCCGACAACAGAAAGAGTCGGACAAAGCCAGCGAGCAAGAGCGAGAGAAGAAACAAGAAGTATTTCGTAGTTGTCAAATCAAAAACATGTGTGCCGAAGAAGTTCTTTGATGAAGTCGATAATTTTTACGTTGTGTTATAAATTGTCGGAAATCATTTGTTGGTGCGAATAATACAAAAAAAGTAATAAATGGGTGATTCAACTCTTTTTGTGGTGCAGTAAAATGTTGAAGCGTCGCTGAGAGAACTTCCACGAAGTTTGTTTTAAACTCGGTTATAACAATTTATTGTTTGATTTTTAGGCAGAAAGTTTAAGCTAGTGGAAATTATGCTCATCATTAATAAATATCATAATAGGTAAGTGACTATTCTTTGTGTTGATGGTAGGTACAACATAGCCTATTTGGTTCTGGTTACAATTTCAACCGATTTCAGGAGTGGTCCATATTTTCCGATATTAAGTAAAGAAATGGCTATTAAATTAAAATACATTTTTGCTGAAATGCGTCTGTAGAATTAAAAATAATTTGGATTATTTTCGGGTTTTCACTAAAACTGATAAAAATGAGATGTCACAATATTATTAAGTTTGGCAATGCCCCGGTTAGATCATTTGTTTTTTTTTTTATAATATTAAAGCATATGACGTCAATCTCTTTAGAAGGATCGGATACGGGGGTGGTTTAGGTTTATTTAAAAAAAGTGTGCGATTTGAGGGAAAAGTATTGGGTATGTCTGTAGACTACCCCAGGCGTCACTCATTCAAATATATGCAGTGAATTTCATAACACCCTGATGTAATTTTTACATATTTTGACCAATTTAATAAAATAATGCAGGTATTTACTTCAAAAATCCATTCTTATGCATATTATAGGATTTCTAAATAAACTAAATTTTAAAACTGCCTGTTCTGTCCACTTTTATGACCACATCCTAATCTTAGGGTTTAGGAATTTCCAGATGAAATGTCAGGTACCAGCACCAGCCGACCAATTACAAGCACGTGTAATAAGAAAAACATCTTGTTTGCTAGATCAGTTATTAAATAGACCGCATTGTGAAAGTATTGTGTAGATGCTAATATTACTGATTGTGTATATAAATATTGAAGGTGCCCAAAATTTTTTTATGGGTGAAAAACTTCACAGAGTTGGAGCTCGGTGGCGATAAAGTGTTTTACAAAGCTTGTGCTAAAATGATTGTCTGTGAAAAAAACTTCCGGGTAGATCAACACAATAGCATTGCATAACCAAAGCTTCAAAAAATAAAATCAGGACCAGTGCGACAGTCTGTTAAAACATCATAGCAGTGCAGTGGTGACAAAACGAAAAGTGAAAAGAAGGGATTTAATTATGACTTGTGTAGAGCTTGGGTCGCAGCCAATATTCCTTAAAAAATGCTACAAAATCAACAACTAAGGGAATTTTTGCAACAATACTGTAACCACAATATCCCGGAGGAGTCTACATTATGCAAGAAAAATGTGCAAACAATGTATGAAACCATAGCGAAATCAAAGTCTTGCTAAACGAAAATAATTTTTACATCATTGTTGACGAAAGCACAGATGCAGGTCGCTATATCGTGCGTCTTATCATTGGAGCCCTAAAAGAAGATGAACTAGAACAGCTATACTTAATTGCATCAAAAGAGTTACATAAAACTAGTACCGTGACTGTAACTTTTTCATTCAACAATCTTTATCGGAATTTTTCTTGCCCAATCAAGTCCCAGTTCAAAAGATTTTAGTGTTTTGTCCGATGCGGCACCTTATATGGTAAAAGTGGGACAAAATCTAAAAATATTTTATCCCAATATATGTTACTGGCCTGCTATATGGACTAAACCGAGTTGCTGAATTAATCAGAATTGAGTCTCCCTTAGTAAATAAATTAATTTTAAATATAAAAAAGTGTTTCTAAATGCACCTTTAAGAGTACAAATTGCTATATAAGGAAAAATTGCCAAGAGTTAACTTACCTCCGGAACCCGTAATTACCCGCTGGGGAACATGGATTACGGCGGCGATATTCTACGCAGACCATTTTGAAATAATCAAGAAAATCAGTCATAAAAATTAGCACTACCAAAAATTACCAGCCATAAGCACAGTTGAGAAAACGCGCAAACGCGAATCAGTTTGCCAACTCCTGCGAATTTCATTCATAAACGTGAAACGTGAAGCATAAAATTGTTTTTTATAGCTATCTGCCTATCTCGAGTGTGCGCAGTAAGAGCCAAGTGAGAGCCGAAATATCGGCCAATGGTTCAATTTACGACGTACGTGCTACGATTAGGCAGAACCGGAACACCACAGTTATAGCAAGAAGAATGTTTCACGTACGTCGTATCCGTATCGTAAGCATTTTCTTGCAGCGCTGCCAATTCTCGATAACCCTATACCCGAAAAATTTTGTTAGTAATATTGAAGAAATATCACAATCACAGTAAAAATTATATTTCTAGGTATTTTTAGGCTATAAACTTATGTATTACTATTCGTGTTACAATAAGACTATCTTTTTACCCCCTAAATTCACTTAGCGGAAGCGTAACCCATCAATATATTAACGGAACCAGTTGGTTCAGTCAGGGTTAACAGATATGTCTTCTGTATTAAATTTGACTATAATCCTTTGATTGGAATTACATAATTAGTTTTAACAATATAGCATTTACTTACATGTTTTCCTACACCTACTTCTTAAACGTTCGTCGTGGCAACAATGTTTGCCGCCTGGAATAAATTGAAAAATGCGCAAGCTTCAACTAGGCAGGCCTGCTGCTATTGGTCCAAATTCTTGGTCTCAACGATCTTGCTAAAATACCCAACTGATTCGGGCTGAAAAGCCCGTTTTTTAAACTGTGCCATAAGTTACTAAGGCTGTGTACCGTTGTCAAACCTGGTTAACCGCATCGGTTTCTTCGGTGACGTTAATGACAGATACGTTACAGGGACCGCGTTAACAATCGTACCAACTTTTCAGATTACCGATACTTACAGGGCACAAAACCGTAACCGAAGTTGACAACGGTACACGCCCTAAGTCTCAAATCTAGTGAAAGGTCTAATTCGTAGTAGTAAAAAGAATCTATTAAGTAAACACGTATTTTCAATAGAATCCTTTGCTTTCAATATAACAGTCTTCCATTTCTATCTCTAATGACTACCAAAGGTAACTCAATATTCAAGGAAAGACCTCCATGAAAAATGTATGGGAACTTATAAAAGTGACTAACTTTTTAACTAAGCTTTATTGGCTGCGGTGAAGACCAAACTAAACGTATTAAATCTTCCAACCAGTCAGTGTCTTCAAAGATTTCTTTACGGAAAACTGTGCTGCCGGACGTAACATCATAAAGAACAATAATTTAATAAGAACATGCGAAAAACCGATACCAAGGGAAATAAAATGCTGGAATTCTAGTGAATTATTGCTCTTTTCTTATAAGGGATATTCAAGGAGAGCCAAAATAGTAATTACGATAGTGAACACATATATTTTTGTTAATATAAGTTCAAAATTGCTATTGTCGTAACAAGCGTTCCAAAATATGTTTATAAAATACACTTTATATAAGCGAAACATAACCAAAGTAAAAATATCCTGACCAGTAACATTTTTAATCAGTTTCTGCCGCTACTGAAACAAACGGAAAAGAAAGTAGCACCAATATTTTGTTCCGCCAGTTAGAAAACCAGTAATTTTAGTTTAGTTTTCCACGCAAGGAAACTTTATACTAAAGAACTAAATTTTAATTTTTTGAAGGGAATCAAGTCGCTTTTAGCGACGTTTTAAAATAATTTATTAACTCCATTATTACAGCTGTATATACTCTAAATATACAGACATTTTATGTATTTAGCCCCATAAGACCGATTGAAAGCTCAGGCAATAGAGGTGCGATGCCTTCTGCATAATGAAACGATTCGTGAAGCTGTGCATACAGATCGGGTTTTCATGTTCTGGAATCTACGCGGAGTGTTAATTTGCTTTAAATTTATGTGTTAAGGTTACAGGTAATCTACGATTTCGATCCTAGCGAAGCTATTGTAGATTGTTTATACTTAGTGATAATTAATCTCGCTTGTTTAGCAACTTCGGAATAGTTAGAAACTCAGTAATATGGAACGATAGAGAAGTATTTTTACTTGTTAACAAGGTTAATAAAACCCAGGATATTTGACTGAAAATATGCATTTTTCTGCTTGGTTGCTGTAAATGTGTAGAATAAGCAGTTTAAAAAAAAATCTTACATCAAAATAGGAAAAAAATTGCATACGTGTTTTCAATGTTTTCATTTTATTTCTTTTTGCACACTCTGTTTCTTTTCCCTGTAAAATCGTGTGCATCTGCGACAGAAGTTTTATTGGTTAAGCTCTAAACTACAAGAAAAATAAACTTAATATTCGTAATACTTTTGGTTAACTTCTTACATCTTAGGATAAAGCAACAACATTAAAACTCAGTTGGGGATTATATAGGTACGTCCATCAGTTACAAATGTAATCCTTTCGAGAGTAAATCGTGCCAACAAATTATACTGGTGTCTAGAAAATGCGATGGGAAGTCTTACCAGGCAACTATCATCTCTTCGGCGTATCGAAAGCACTATGTTTGAGAGGGGGGAGAGGCAGGAAAAATATCCAACTATGTGAAGATAAAAATCCAAAATTGTCGACCTTTTGCAAGTTGTTTACGTTTGCTGGAATTAACTGCCGACCTTTCTGCGAATTTTTTGTTGGTACGAGATCCTAGTAGCCAACTCATATCCTAATTAGCCAACTTAAGCATCCATGGGGGGAACGCTACCCCCCATAAATACGCCCCCGTCTATCGAGTATTTTTTGGGAAAGTTTTAACGTATTATTTGCTGTTCCTATTTTTATAACGGAGGATTCTCAGTATTCACATATTTGTAGGTGAAAGAAGAATCTGGAGAATAATAGTAAATATCTTAGATCCCTTAGGAGCCTTTAAAAAAAATCACATGACAACTGATTATTGATAGCAATGCAATCAAATGAATCTCTGAGGGAAATAAAAAAGTGAATGGTAGTTGCTTCACAATCTGGGGCTCATGCCGTTCGTTGATTTATAATTTTGTACGTTTACTAGTTATGTTTCAACCTGTTCACAAAAATTATTTCCAAAGAACGCTTAGCGAAGTGTTGTCATCTGAATCGCAAATTGAATCAGGTCTCCGAATCTGAGTAAATAACAAACATCACCGCACATATTCCGTTTGGCCGAGAGCTTACTTCTTTCATGAATTTTTATTTCTACTGTGTACATTAAAAAAATCATATACATTGATCAGGTTGAAGCTGTCAAATATTTACATAATAAGGACAAGCACATATAGGATTCCTGTACAAAGTAATGACGTCATTTATTGTAAACATATGGGAAACTTTGTTATTATTAATTTTACGAAAAAAAGTTATTCTTCTGCATAGTCCAAAACCTAAAATGCAACTATCAGATATCGAAATTTCCCAGTCATATACGAGGTCTATCAGAAAATATGAATTTTACCCTACAGTACCTAAAATACTTTTATTTTTGACACTATCGAAAACTTTTATGAAGAAAATTTATTTAGAGTTGCAAACTAATTTCTAATAAACAGTTATCTCTTTATTCATTAAAAATTTGATAAAAATAAAAATTCTTGTGATTTTGTACATTTTCCCATTCTCTACCCTACAACAGTGAACAGTGAACACATTGATATGAATGCATTTCTAATTAGGTTGCCATGATATTTACATATCTGCCATTAAACATCAAATAGTATTAACTTATTACGTAATTATTACAATATTAGTACTGTATGCAAGTTGATAATTGTAAAATAAATTATTTGGTTATGTATCAATTATTTTAATGCATCATCAAAATACTGCAACACAGAGGTTAAGAAACGTAAAGGTTATCAAATGTTTAATGAATAAAGAGATAACTGTTTATTTGAAATTAGTTTACAATTCTAAATAAATTTTCTTCATAAAAGTTTTCGATATTGTCAAAAACAAAAGTATTTTACTGTCGGGTTAAATTCATATTTTCTGACAGGCCTCGTATGTAACTGGGAAATTTCGATATCTGATGGTTGCATTTAGGTTTTAGACCCTGCAGAACTTTTTATGAACAACAACTTTTTTTCGTAAAATCAATAATAAAGAAGTTTCCCATATGCTGCGAACTTAAGTAGACACACTGTATATAAAGGGTGTTACAAAAAGATGTTAAGAAATTTTAAGGGCAGATTCTACATCTAAAAATATGAAAATAAGTTTATATAGACATGGATCCTTAAGCGCATCTTTTTAGAGATACAGGGTGATTAATATTTTCACACCTCAAGTATTCCGAAGAGATAGAAGAAATATGCGGACGATTTAGGGCATGTGTTGAAGCACGGAGAAACCATTTCCAGCATCTACTATAAACTTAAATCAAAATGCACTGTTTCCTGAACAAAAAATATTTTTAAAAAATCATTTTCATTATTTGTTTTTATTGTAAGAAATACATTGATTTTTATCTGGAAAACAATGCGTCAGAAAAAAAAGGTCAAGAGAGAGTTTTCTCGCAGAATTAATTGGGCTTAAAGAAAACAATATGAACTTTGCAGAAAAACAGTGGTCTGCCATTTTTTCGCTAAAAATAAAGACTTACCCGCACGTACGCCACTGATGCAAGTACTTTAGAAAACAAATTTTTACACGTAAAGGTATCCTTTGATTACATACTGGCGTGTACCAAAATTTATGTCAATATCCTAACGCATTTTCGAGAAATTAAAAAGACACATTTAAAAAAGAAAATAATTAACACCCTGTATCTCGATATATATATATATATATATATATATATATATATATATATATATATATATATATATATATATATCCGTACCCTAGAGCACAACGGTATTAAGTCAAAATTTTCCTGTTTTCGTTTTTTTTACTCCCCGTATTTTAAATTTCGCGCTTAATTTGCTGGTATATCTTAAACGGTCTTAGGACTTACTATGTCTGAAATAACATTTTATGAACAGTATCAAGTCCTTACCGGTCCCAAAGCAAAACAATACCATTTTCATTTTACATGTATCATGTCCAAGATAGTACATACATTAACCCGAGCAAAACAATATTAAGATTCAGAAAAAGTATTATGTCCAACATAATACATTCGGCGAAAAGTATTAAGTCCATTATTTCAATAAAAAGTTTAAATAGGCGAGTTTTATCACGTGCGTTCTTTAGTTCCTTGTTTACTGTAGATGCGTGCACATGTGTGAAGAACCATTCCAAGATTCTGAAAGTTCGTATTCCCCTCGAAGTAATGCAGTTAGTAGCGACAGCGACTCGGAGCCCATCGAAGTAGCTCAAGATATACAAGAAGAATTACTGATACCTAATAATCAAGAAACAAACATTAACAGAAACGACCAGAGAAGAGGAAAGAAGAGGGTAAGAGATGAAAATGCATGGAAACGAAACGTACGGAAATGAAGGAAAATGGCTGGGCAATCGTATACATCAAGTAAAACTAAAAAAGTTATCAAAAAAAGAAAAATGAAGGAACCATGTACAAATTGCCGTTTAAAATGCAACGAAAAGGTATCTGGCATTCAGAGAATACAAGTTCACCGGGACTTCCGGAGTGAAGAAACATCTATAGACCAAAAAAGTCAATTTCTGTGTTCATGCCTTGAGCAAACAGGTTTAGTAAGGAATAGAGAACGCACGGGAGCTCGAGCTGGTAAACGAAAGTATAACTTAAAATATTTTTTACAATACATGGTAAAATAATACAAGTGTGCAAACAATATTTCTTGCTCACATTGGATGTTTCCCAAACGTTTGTTAGATGTACACTTGAGAAGCGCCAATCTAGTGGAATAGTTGAATGTGACAAAAGAGGAAAGCAGTCTTCTATCAACAAAATTAAAGACACAGTAAAAAATAAAATTCGTCAGCATATCTTGTCTTTCCCATGTGAGGAATCTCATTATAGTCGACGAAGAACTGCAAAAAAATATTTAGGTAGCCAGTTGAATATTTCAACAATGTATAGAATATACATCCTGAAGAAATTGGTAAGGAACGGATTTACAACCAAAACTTTAATACTGAATTCAACTTATCGTTCGCACCTCCTTCAAAAGACACTTGCGACGCATGTGATAAATTTATCATCAATCTAAAACAAGCAGATTCTCCAGAAGAGCGAAAAACTATACAAACAGAGTATAGCTCTCACTTATCGGAAGCTGACAACTTAAAAAACAAGACAAGGAAATTGCATTAAATCCTCCTAAAGTGCAAGTTTTAATGATTGACTTACAAAAATGTCTACCCTGTTCAAAGCTAACCAATGCTCAAAGTTTTTACAGTTTAAATCTGTGGTGCTTCAATTATACGGTCTATGATTGTACAGAAAAAAAAGCGAATTGTCTGATGTGGGATGCTGGAAGGGGAGGAAATCAAATGGCTTCTTGCTTGGTGCGATATATAAGTTCCCTGCCAAAAAGCATAACTTCAGTAATTATGTGGATAGATGATTGCCCATCACAAAATCTAAACTTGCAGTTGGTAATGTGCTATTTTTATCTCCTAGCAGTAAATCCTCATATTAAACAAATCAGTCATAAATTTCTTCTTCGTGGACACACACATAACGAAGTAGACACTGTTCACTCTATTATTGAAAGGGAAGCTAAAAAATGTCCGAATTTTCAAATAATTACGCCGTGGGATTGGCTTCAGCTGGCCAGGTTCTCTGGCAAGAACAAAGACTTCAATGTTTTTGATATGACAACTCCAGATTTTTAAAATTTCCATAAGTTGTACAATATCAATCAATCAATATTTATTAGTGATGTGCATACAATATGTATTATCACAAGTCAGACATATAACTGAATCACCATTTCAAAATAATAAAAAACAGACGACAATGACAATTTTTTAATTTCCAAAGCCGTGTTTATGCAAGTGAGACAAGAAACACCAGAAGTGCTATACTTTAAGACAAGTCTTGATGACGAGCTTAAGACTATAGACTTGAAGCGAAGAGGAGGGCGAGCACGTCTATCTGTGAAAGAGTCATTGGTACCACATCGAGATTGGTGTAATCTGTACAAAAAAGTACAAAAAAATTCAATGATCTTCAAAAATTGCTAAAGTGAGTCCCAAAAAGATTCCACCACTTTTTCCAGAACCTGGTCAATAAGGAAACAATCCAAGAAGATAATGCTGAGTAAGAGTAAATACTTGAATTTATCTATCAGGTTCCTTTGGTTGAAAGATTAAAGTTTCTCTATACTTCTGTTTTATTTTGCAGTATTTTATTGAAAGAATAAAGTTCTACAGTTCTAGGTTTACATTTTGCTTACTGTTTTTGTATATTTTTTTACATTTGAAAAATGTTCCTGAGGAAATTTTTCCCTACAAAATTTTTTTTGTTGTGTTATTAAAGGAAAATTGGCTCGGCCATTTTTCTGTTGCAATTACTAGTTTAAGCTTTTAATAATTTTTATTCAGATCGCGAATTTAATCAAAAAATAAATCTGCTGTGTGAAAAAATCCTGAAAAGCCAGGATATCAAGTCATAACAATATACTCCTTTTCTAGAGCAAACATGTATTAAGTCCATTTTTTTTAGAAAAAATTAGTTTTTTAAAGTTTTTTTCTAATTTACAAGTAAAGGGTTCCTTTATTAAGTCAGGTTCTCAAACATTTTTGTATTGGAATAAATGTTTTCTCACTGTTTACGAAAAACTGAAAAATAAATATTTCTTTGCCTCTCCTATAAAATTAATGTTTTGTGACTTGATACAGTTTTGCCCTGGGGTACGGATATATATATATATATATATATATATATATATATATATATATATATATATATATATATATATATATACATATATATATATAAATATATATATATATATATATATATATATATATATATATATATATACATATATATATATCTGTAGGGTTTCATCAGCCCTTTTAAATGGATTATATGAAATGTGGATCATATAATATCGCAAATATCTCTGATGTGATAGCGCATCCGATCGGTACTATTCGAGAGGATGTGCGCGGCATAATGCAGTATTATGCCACCACGCAGTATTATTATTACTGCGTGGTGGTTTGCTATTGCCTTCCACGAGGTGCTGACCGAATACATGAAAGTTGGATGCCGGTAATATATGTAATACGATTCGCACACCTTTCACACAGTGGCCTTATACACTAATCACTGCAGTACTGTCGACAGTACTAACTACTAAAATACGTATTGCTAGTATCTAAGAAACATATAAATCACATCTTTCATCGTGCCGTTAGCGATAAAAAAATTTAAATTTCCCTGCCAGTGAAGACAGCAGAAGGATTGTGAAATAAATAAGGGACTATTCTTGATTCTTATTCGGCTACTTGCATATTACAACTGGGCCTTTACCCTTCTTCAGGGAGGTTCTATATACAGGGTTGCCGAAGAAGAGATCAAAATTAAAGGAAGCTCTTATACCTACACTTTACGGCTTGAGTCGTCACCACCTAGTGTTGCTCCAAAGAGTTTCGACTGCAAACACAATTATTATAAGCAGACCTTTTTTGATAGTTATTAGTAGTAGACCACAATAAACAGTGTATATGTTACAGCTCGAAATTTCATTAACATCAGCGTTACATAGAGGTAGGCCCACCATTACCTAAGTAATCATTACCTAGAGATTTAGATAAAGATCACAATCACAAATAAGTTTTTAACTTGAACTTGGTAATACACTCATTAACAAGATATTCTTGTCATTACTGAATAATAACTACTCTTGTTTTTTTTAACAGTTTATAAAATATTGATAAAGAGGCAGAAAAAAGTCTGAGCAAACCGGACCAAGCTAAAAAAAGGCCGATCTGTGCAGGTTTGCTTAGGTTTATTCAGGATCTTCTTATGCCTTCTTTTTGAACATTTTCCAAACTAATAAAGTTCAGAACTCATTTTCAAAAAACAGTCTTTTCAGAAAATCTGTGTCCGCTGGTCCTCTCTAATGGTCTCAACGGTTTTTTGCACTTTAAAGAATATTGACTCGTTACTATTGTCAGAAATTATTTGTATTTTTCACTTTCGCGTATTGAATCCGTAAAGTTGACATTACGTAGCTCATCTCAGAATAAACGGCTTACAGACATTACAGAGCGTACATATAATAACGCCACATTGTACAGGGTGTCCAATTTTCGACACTTTTGCAGGGTCACTTATCTTTAAATATAGAGAGCTACGGTTTTCGCAGTACTATTCTACTTTTTCGTGAAACGCATAATTAGATAAAACATGAAACAGATGTTTTTAGTAAATTTAAAATATAAATGTAAAAAATCTTTGTTTATTTTTTATAAGTCACAGAAGTTGCTCAAAATTCTTACCGTTCTTTCTAACACAAAACTGGCACATTTTACTTATTCGTCGTATGGCATTTAAAAGTATGATCGATCGTCCCTATAAATTTTGAAATTAAAGTGTCTTGGCTTCACTCAGTTCTTCTATAATGCGATGTCGAGACTACTAAACTTTATTTTGTAAGTAACCCCCACAAAAAAAGTCAAGGACGGAAAGATCGGGTGATCGTGGTGGCGTGGTCGTGGTCCGTTGGTTCATATCCATTTTTCAGGAAAATATTTTTTTTAAAAAGGGCGTATTATTCCGGCATTATGGGCAGGCGCCCCGTCCTGTTGGAAATATATATTGTTTAAGTAAGCCAAGGGAACACTATCTAGCAATTCAGGTTCAATATGTTTTTTTATCTTCTGACAGCCCACGAAGACCGAAGTCTAACTACTATGTACCGTGGGTGTACTGGGGGATCGACTCACACATCCAGAGCTGGAAACATCCTTAGGGATTTTACCAGCCCTTTAAGAGGATGTGTGGGGTAGTACCACCTCGGTCGAGGAAGAATTCCTCTACCCCCTGGCGGTCACCCATCCAAGTAATAACCGTGCCGAGCGTAGCTTAACTTCGGTCTTCGAACACAGTGGCTCGACCACCAAAGTTAAACGTCGCCTATGTTACAATGTACCCAGGTAACGATTTGCTGAAGGGCTTCCTTCATAAATTCTATAAGCTCCCAAAAGAAAACAAGCAACACTGAAACCGAATCTTCCCTGTTGCTCCCTCTTAAAGTAAAGATGATGGTTTTCTTGCGCAACATCATCACGAGCCACACAAAAGTACAGACCAAAAAAAAAAACGGGCAAGCTCGGGTGCGACATTACTTTTTTATTATTTAGGGTTCTAAAAAATGGGCACTGTTTCATGCATAATGGATGAACTATCTAAACCTGTTCTTGTGAAAACAGAACGATTTGTCATCCTAACTTACCTATATTCTAGCATTTTTAAAATTTTTTGCTATACCTTCGACTGATATATGAAGATTTTTCGAAAACACATTTTTTCGAAAATATATTTTCTCGAAAACAGAACTTTTTCAATAACACAGATATTGGAAAACTAGGGTTGTTTTAAAATTTGTTTTTTTCTGAAACCAACATCGAATTTTCTTAATCCCTTTTTGAAACTCAATTTTTTCAAGAAAACATGCTTTTAGAAAGAACATTTGTTAAACATTGTTTCGAATGAGACTTCGAATATTCATTTTAAAAAACAAAACTTTTTGAAAGTATTTACTTCAGAGTAACATAGTAAATACAAGGAAACGCAAACCTGAACAAACCCAAAAAATGCTCGTTTAGGTTAGTTTAGGATATTTTTGTCATTTTTTCATTGACATTTCATTCATTCATAATTTAAATTTAGAAAAACTCGGTTTTCTAAAAAATATTTTCGAAGAAGCTGTTTTTCGAAAAAATTGACTTAATATAACATTAAGAAAAAAAATTGTTCAAAAAAGAAACAGCTAAAAGAGTTGGTCATCTTAGCCTACAGGCGACAACATTGTTTGATTAATATGGAAGTGTAAATATTGTAGCATTTTTTTATTTATGCCGTCTGCTAATTTGGGGGGATATACGAGTACTTACGAAAGTACAATTTGTCCAAAACCAATTTTTCAATTTTTTTAAAGCACTTTTCAAAAATACATTTTTTCAGGGAACACCTTTTTCGAAATTAATTTTTTTCGGAAAGTATTAATTTTTCAAGCAACAGCTTTTTAAAAAATAATTTACGAGAAAGTAACGTGCCAAACCTAAGGAAACCTGATCAAACCCAAAAAAGGTTCGTTTGGGTTTGTTTAGGATCTCTTTTCATCTTCTTTTCATTACATTTTCCAAGCTACTATAGTTCATAATTTAATTTTCGAAATATTGTTTTCAAAAAAATATATTTTCGAAAAATATCCCTGTTCTAAAAATTATTTGTTTGGAGACATTTTTGAACAAATGTACTATCGAAATACGGCTTTTTGGAGAACATTTTTTCAAAATATTTTATAAATACGTTTTCTAAAAAGCATCTTTGAAAAGCGGTCAGGACCTTTTTGAAAAAAATGTAGGTTCGAAATATGTTTTTGAGAAAATATTTTTAAAAAATTTCGTTAATCCATTTTCGAAAAACCTGTTTCGAAAAAATTTACTTTCCAAAGGAATGATGTTTTTTTAACAAACAATTATGGGGTATTTGTTTCGTTTAGGAGCTAAAATTATCCGGCGCAAATTTTGACAAGATCGCAGTAAGATGTGTAAGGAATGTTTTCAGAAACCATCTAAGAGCAGTACCCTCCGCCCCCCCCCCTTAATCCGACACTGCTGCATAATTAGGTATAAAAACACTTTTATGTATGTTACAATGATATCAGTTAACATGTGCTGAATTGTTAGGAATATCTGACACTTTGTAGCGCGGACTTTGTATTATATTTAAAACTGTGGTCTTGTAAAAAGTTGCGGAATAAAAATGCAGTTTATTTTAGCATACACTTTGTTGAATCCAAATTTAGATGTACAAATAATAATATAAAGGACAAAATACCTAAAAAACAATTGTTAAAATGATATTAATACGTAGGGATTAAATAATATTCGAATACATTTAGGCTATGTATTAAGAATATCTTGAAAAGTTTGTTTTGGATTATATGGCCTTATTTTGTTCTTTGTCAAATCTATTTTTGTTAATAGTAACTTGTATATATTTTAAATTTTTAAAACTCTGTGTAAAATATTCTCCCTGACTCTGCAAGCCTGTGGGTAAGAGTCGCCCCCCTCCTCATCTCCGCGTCACTGGATTACCCAGGGTTTACATCAGCCCCGGCCGCATATTCGGAAATCGCCGACACATTAGCGCTCGGAAAAATTCGGTGCTGCGAATCACACCCTGGCGCACCGATCCCTCTTCGCCTGCGAGGAAAGAGACTTGTCAGGGCCCCTAACCAGGTGCTAATCCTGTTCCGACCTTAGGGTGCCCTCCGATCCACCGCTCGTAAGGTTTTTATCTACTTAAAACCACAGTATCTATAGCACAAACAACAAATCAGATCAGGAAGTCTAAAATAACAAGTCACCGAATTTTTCCGAGCGGCTAATGTGTCGGCGATTTCCGAATATGCGCCCCTGCCGCGCTGCGGTCGTGTTGCCGGGTTGGACTTCCTCGCCTGGGGATCGTAACGCGTGCCACTGAAAATATATACGTATGTATGTATATATTAGTAAAGTTTAGTAATAAGTGTGACGTTGTAAATATTATTAAGTAATAAATATTTTTGAAATGAATCTTCTTTGTGTTACTTAGACGTCCGGAACACTAGATCGATAAAAGTCCCAAAACATATATTATTCTTTACGGTTTCTCTTACATCGTTTTTGATATACCGAGCATTAGAGCATCGCATAATTGAATATGCTTTAAAATTGAAATTGCTAGGCTTTTATTATGGCAATATCGGTTTTGGAGGCTAAAGTTTCGATTTAGATACGATGTAATAAATCCCCGTCCCGATGAGACCGATAGAAAGCTGAGGACATGGAGACGTGTCGCTTTTTGCATACGAATAATAGACACAAAAGAGGCCCATAGAGTTTGGAATCTTCTTGAATTTATACGAGGTATTAATTACAGTTTTCAAGTATTTTACAGTACTTATGCCTAATGGTCAATTATGAGACTTGTCACAAGTTAAGTAAGCAGTAGGTATATAAAACACAGCTTTTATTTATAAGAAACGAATAACTTTGCTTAGACAGCATGAATATTTTTTTTTCAAAAAAATGTACCGACTTCACAACAAAAAGCACTGAAACTATGAAATAAATTTGTATGTATTTAATACTATGGCTAATGTTAAGATTAATTTTGTTAAAATTTAGGTTACTTGTACACAAAAGTTCTAAACTTCGAAGTTGGCGCAATTTCAAGGTATAATTGGAATTCTTAATAATAAATATATTAATAAAGAGTTATAGGTATTGTTGATATTTATTGCTGAGCCTAGTAATAAACCTAATCCCCATTGTGTTTAACTTTACGTAATTTGTACGACAAAGATTTACTTTGAAGAAAGCGCAACTCTTTATTAATTAATTGTTTATGAATTATCATTACAGATCGTGTGAAATTGCGCCGACTTCAAGGTTTAGAACTTTAGTGTACAAATTACCAAAATTTGTACAAAACTATGCTTACCATTAACCTTACCAATAAATAGCTACGTGAAAATATTATTTGATACCTTTTAGTGTTTTTATTTTTGTAAGTTTACTTATTTTTATGAAAAAAAATATTTATTTCTTTTTAGGTCACCTATTATTTCTCCCCCTTTCTCTTATCTACCAATCTTTAAATTTATAATATCCATTTAATATTGACTTCTTTGACCCCAATAGCACTAAAAAATAATACGTCACACAGAGTGTAGGAAAAAAGAAATCTTTTTTTGATAAGTTTCGTCCCACTCGTCCCACCTGCATTATCTTTTTTATATTTATTAATTTTTGTTGTCTAAAATCGGTTTTCTCTCGGACCCAAATTACCCCGGAAACAATATACTATAAAGCATTTATTATATATATATATATATATATATATACAGGGTGTTATGGAATTCACTGCATATATTCAAATAGGTGACTCCTAGCGTAGTCTACAGACATACCCAATACTTTTTTTTCTTAAATCGAACATTTTAAAAATATTTCAAAAACACCTTAAAACCCGTCCATGTTCGCCGCACCTGGCTAACCTATGTGTTCGGTTGACAGAAAATTTCGCGGGGAAAAAACAAAAAATAATTGAATTTCTTATATCGTTGCCAGACATAGAGATGGAACATTCTCGAGAATTTATTATTGGGAAATATTCTCGGAGAATTTATGAGAGTTTACGGAACTTTTGGAGAATTTATTTTATATGTTGGAGAATTTTATGTTTTGTTTGACTGTATAAATTGGAAGAACATATTTTTTTACCCAAAGTAGTTTTCACAATAATTTTATGTGAAAAAATAAAGAGATAGCACTGCACACACAATACCTAATTTAGAAAATATTTACATTGTAAATTAACATGATTACGCTTAGTCAAAATAAAGACACGTAAAATTTTTATTTCTATTATTTTCAAGTAACTTTATTTATAAATAAAACACAACTTAGAAACACATTGTATAAAATAACATGTCTAAACAAGTTGTTTAAAATAACACAGAAAATAAATAAAGATGCTCCAAGCTCCATCTATGATACAATAGCGGCATTAAAATAAATTTTCGTAAATTCATAAATTCTAAGAGAATATTAATTTTCCCGAGAACATCGGGAAACATCGGGAACATCGGGAACATCTCGGAAATATTCTCGGTAATTTTCCAGTAATTTATATTTTTTTCAAAAATCATAAATTCTCGAGAATTTATGCTGGGAAATATTCTCGGTAATTTACCGTTCTCCGGAAATATTCCTTTGAGAACATTCTCATGGCACATCTCTAGCCAGACATATTATAAATCTTTAAGAATAATTTATTTTCTGTTATTAACCGTAATTTAAGACAAAGGTAAAACAAATTTAAACCTTTTCCGAAGAAAAAACTAAAAAAAAAATAGTGAAAAGGCCACTGGGAAACAACTCCTTTTTGTCAGCATCCTTAGTTTTAACCAGTAGTTGCCTAACATAATTTAAATATCAATAAGTAAAACTAATTATAAGTTGCAAAAAATGAACCGTAGACAGGTTAGCAACGGCTTTTGGCAACGGAAACAAATCGACTTCCCGTCAGCCGCTGCGCGCGACGAGTGAGGGCGCCTGCAATCTACACCCATCGTATTTAAATCAATTTGTAGGGTTAGATACATTAATCTCTAATTATGTAAAATGTAATTACTCAGTATTCCCTTATAATCGCTCGTGACTATAAGCAAGGACCCAACCTTACGTAATAAAAATTTAGATTTCACTTCAATCAAAGACAATTTCTTTGGAAAATAGAATCAAAATATTTAAAACAGAAAAATTAAAAATTTATAAAAATTAAAAAATTTCCATTTTGCGGTAAAAGGCGATCTACGGGGTATCTCTTGGGGCCAAAGTAAGCAGGGTGTATGGCTTATTGTATTTTTACCATAATATGCAAAAGGTCGGCCGAAATGGCTTTTGTAGATAGGACAGAACTTCAAAAAGTACAACAAATAGTCAGATCCATTATCCAAAATTTAGAGTTTCCAGCCAGAAAAGGACATCCAAAGGGCGTTTTCTTCTTCCAAATTATAGGTACTGCCTCTCTAAATACTCTTCGGATAGAATATTGGAAAGGTCGGTTCAAACGGTTTTACAACATGGCACTGAAGTGGCAAAACACGGAACGTAAAAGTTATAAAATTCAAAATATTAGCTTCTCAGTGGTAAAGGGCTATTCCACTGGCCAATTTCTGGGCTTAAAATAAAGAGTGTGTATCTTATCTTAATGCATTTTTCAAAATATATCCTAAAGGTCTGCGAAAATTTGTTTAAACACTGGCTAAACTTCAGAAAATGCAAAAATTATCATACCCGTTGACATGAATTGACAATTTTTGTCCGTAAAACGACAGTTGCTGGGGTTTTTGTTGTTCTAAATTATAGGTAAATGCTCCCTGAGTAGGCTTCTGTTTAAACATTATTAAGGTCGGGAGGAACTTTTTTTTCCAAATGGAACAAAATTTGTACAAACACCAAAATTCAAATTTTTTAAAATTAAAACATCTCCAATTTGCGGTAAAAGGCGATCCACGGGGTATCTCTTGGGGCAAAAGTAAAGAGGGTGTATGGCTTATTGTATTTTTACCATAATATACAAAAGGTCGGCCGAAATGGCTTTTGTAGATAGGACAGAACTTCAAAAAGTACAAGAAATAGTCAGATCCGTTATCCAAAATTGAGAGTTTCCAGCCAGAAAAGGACATCCAAAGGGCGTTTTCTTCTTCCAAATTATAGGTACTGCCTCTCTAAATACTCTTCGGATAGAATATTGGAAAGGTCGGTTCAAACGGTTTTACAACATGGCACTGAAGTGGCAAAACACGGAACGTAAAAGTTATAAAATTCAAAATATTAGCTTCTCAGTGGTAAAGGGCTATTCCACTGGCCAATTTCTGGGCTTAAAATAAAGAGTGTGTATCTTATCTTAATGCATTTTT
Organism: Philopedon plagiatum; assembly: GCA_963971165.1. NCBI lineage: Eukaryota > Metazoa > Arthropoda > Insecta > Coleoptera > Curculionidae > Philopedon > Philopedon plagiatum. Next base: position 118,632,576 of record OZ020189.1, read on the forward strand.
CAAAATATATCCTAAAGGTCTGCGAAAATTTGTTTAAACACTGGCTAAACTTCAGAAAATGCAAAAATTATCATACCCGTTGACATGAATTGACAATTTTTGTCCGTAAAACGACAGTTGCTGGGGTTTTTGTTGTTCTAAATTATAGGTAAATGCTCCCTGAGTAGGCTTCTGTTTAAACATTATTAAGGTCGGGAGGAACTTTTTTTTCCAAATGGAACAAAATTTGTACAAACACCAAAATTCAAATTTTTTAAAATTAAAACATCTCCAATTTGCGGTAAAAGGCGATCCACGGGGTATCTCTTGGGGCAAAAGTAAAGAGGGTGTATGGCTTATTGTATTTTTACCATAATATACAAAAGGTCGGCCGAAATGGCTTTTGTAGATAGGACAGAACTTCAAAAAGTACAAGAAATAGTCAGATCCGTTATCCAAAATTGAGAGTTTCCAGCCAGAAAAGGACATCCAAAGGGCGTTTTCTTCTTCCAAATTATAGGTACTGCCTCTCTAAATACTCTTCGGATAGAATATTGGAAAGGTCGGTTCAAAAGGGTTTTACAACATGGCACTGAAGTGGCAAAACACGGAACGTAAAAGTTATAAAATTCAAAATATTAGCTTCTCAGTGGTAAAGGGCTATTCCACTGGCCAATTTCTGGGCTTAAAATAAAGAGTGTGTATCTTATCTTAATGCATTTTTCAAAATATATCCTAAAGGTCTGCGAAAATTTGTTTAAACACTGGCTAAACTTCAGAAAATGCAAAAATTATCATACCCGTTGACATGAATTGACAATTTTTGTCCGTAAAACGACAGTTGCTGGGGTTTTTGTTGTTCTAAATTATAGGTAAATGCTCCCTGAGTAGGCTTCTGTTTAAACATTATTAAGGTCGGGAGGAACTTTTTTTTCCAAATGGAACAAAATTTGTACAAACACCAAAATTCAAATTTTTTAAAATTAAAACATCTCCAATTTGCGGTAAAAGGCGATCCACGGGGTATCTCTTGGGGCAAAAGTAAAGAGGGTGTATGGCTTATTGTATTTTTACCATAATATACAAAAGGTCGGCCGAAATGGCTTTTGTAGATAGGACAGAACTTCAAAAAGTACAAGAAATAGTCAGATCCGTTATCCAAAATTGAGAGTTTCCAGCCAGAAAAGGACATCCAAAGGGCGTTTTCTTCTTCCAAATTATAGGTACTGCCTCTCTAAATACTCTTCGGATAGAATATTGGAAAGGTCGGTTCAAACGGTTTTACAACATGGCACTGAAATGTCAAAACACGGAACGTAAAAGTTATAAAATTCAAAATATTAGCTTCTCAGTGGTAAAGGGCTATTCCACTGGCCAATTTCTGGGCTTAAAATAAAGAGTGTGTATCTTATCTTAATGCATTTTTCAAAATATATCCTAAAGGTCTGTGAAAATTTGTTTAAACACTGGCTAAACTTCAGAAAATGCAAAAATTATCATACCCGTTGACATGAATTGACAATTTTTATCCGTAAAACGACAGTTGCTGGGGTTTTTATTGTTCTAAATTATAGGTAAATGCTCCCTGAGTAGGCTTCTGTTTAAACATTATTAAGGTCGGGCCGAACTTTTTTTTCCAAATGGAACAAAATTTGTACAAACACCAAAATTCAAATTTTTTAAAATTAAAACATCTCCAATTTGCGGTAAAAGGCGATCCACGGGGTATCTCTTGGGGCAAAAGTAAAGAGGGTGTATGGCTTATTGTATTTTTACCATAATATGCAAAAGGTCGGCCGAAATGGCTTTTGTAGATAGGACAGAACTTCAAAAAGTACAAGAAATAGTCAGATCCGTTATCCAAAATTGAGAGGTTCCAGCCAGAAAAGGACATCCAAACGGCGTTTTCTTCTTCCAAATTATAGGTACTGCCTCTCTAAATACTCTTCGGATAGAATATTGGAAAGGTCGGTTCAAACGGTTTTACAACATGGCACTGAAGTGGCAAAACACGGAACGGAAAAGTTATAAAATTCAAAATATTAGCTTGTCAGTGGTAAAGGGCTATTCCACTGGCCAATTTCTGGGCTTAAAATAAAGAGTGTGATCTTATCTTAATGCATTTTTAAAAATATGTCCTAAAGGTCTGCGAAAATTTGTTTAAACACTGGCTAAACTTCAGAAAATGCAAAAATTATCATACCCGTTGACATAAATTGACAATTTTTATCCGTAAAACGACAGTTGCTGGGGTTTTATTGTTCTAAATTATAGGTAAATGCTCCCTGAGTAGGCTTCTGTTTAAACATTATTAAGGTCGGGCCGAACTTTTTTTCCAAATGGAACCAAATTTGTACAAACACCAAAATTCAAATTTTTTAAAATTAAAACATCTCCAGTTATGTATTCATGGTTGCCGACTGTGTCTGTTTCATTGTCATAAAACTATGGTGAATGCGCAAGAACGAAATAAAACTAAAACGCCATATTTATGGTATTATTCTAAGAATGATTTTGAAACTTGTCTTACGTTTTCATATAATTTTTACTGCTACGATAAAATTAATCCTACTTTTATCATGCTGCTATTTACTACTGGTAAAAGTAAAATACGAAATTTCAAAAAATAATATTTATTGAAATAGAAACTCCATGCGGTAAAAAAATATATTATGAGCTATACTAATAGATATAATATGCATATGTAACGGAAATGTTCCCTACAAGTAGAAACTTTTTTATTATTAATTTTACGAAATAAATGGTATGTATTAACATACATAAAAACTAGAGTTAGCGTGAACGATCGTTCTAAAACTGGAAAAATCTAAAAGTTCCCCAAGAGGATTGGTGGTTTTTGGCCACACAATAGCGGTACGTATTATTATTTTAGATGGTGATATTGTTTAAACATATCCAGCCTGTCAAAGATGAGAGCATTTTTATGCTTGTCAGACTCTATCCATCAGACAGTCAAAAATGGAAAATATGGCTTACAGCTTTTGGATACTTACAATTTTTTTTAAATGAAACAGACTTTACAAAAGAAAAAGCACTAAAAAGTATGAAATGCAATTTTTACGTATTTATAACTGTGGTTAATGGTAAACTTAACTTAGTTCAAAGTTAGGTAACTTGTACACAAAAGTTCTGAACTTCTTATTAATTGTTTATGAATGATTATTACGGGTCCTTATACTGTAAAATAGCGCCGACTTCAACTTTCAGAACTTCGGTGTAAATTACCTAACTTTGAACAAAACTAAGGTTACCATTAACCACAGCTATAAAATACGTAAAAATGGCATTTCATACTAGTTCTTTTGTAAAGTCGGTTAATTTCTTTCATTTTAGTTCACCTATACTCCCTTCCCCTTATCGCTCCCTCTTTAAATTTGTAATGTCAATGCAATGGTATTTCTGACCTCAGTAATATCGAAAAAGACATTTCATTAATTTTTTAAGAATCTTCTACCCGTTCGTTTTTCCCCCCTTCGACACCGTCTTTTTTTACATGTTATATGAACTTAGTTTTTCCGACTTCAATAACCCCGAAAATGACCCATTACTGAACAGTTTTCGAGAAACTGGCAGTCGCTCTCCTTTATCCCGCCAGCCTAAATTTTCTTAACATAATCTATTACACAAAATTAAATTTGTTGACCTCTATAACCCCGAAAATGACATGTTAGTTAACATTTTTAGAGAAATTGCCAATCGCTCCTTTTTATACCCCCCCCCCCCCTTAACTTTTCTAACATCGGTTAGACAAAATTAGATTTTCTAACCTCAGTAACCCTGAAAATAATATGTTACTTAATATTTTTGGAGAAATTCTCAGCCGCTCCTTTTACTAATCCCTCTCCACCCCCTTGTAACTTTTACTTTAACATTTGGTAGAACATTTTTAAAAAACGTGTTTCCTAAAGTGGACGCTTCAATAAAACAAAACAGGAATTTTTGTTTATTAATTTAAAATATTATAGGAATAAGATGCTTATAAATTATTACATAAATTATCGAGAAGATAAATTTGTTAAGAATATATTCGATTTGTAACAGAACATTCAACACTTAAATCAAATTCTTATATTTACACATTAGAACTGACCTAATTTTAACTTAAAAATTAACTTTAAATAGTTGATGCTTATGCAGAACTGTATAACCTGATACATGTGTGCGTGGTATGTAGATGCATCGACCAAAAGTCTTCGTCACAAGCTGTAGAAATAAAATTTTAATTACAAATAAACATTACCTGCACCGTTAAAAAACTCACGTTTGTCATACTGTCGTATATTTCATGACAAATCTCATATGCACTAGAATGGTTGACCTCAGTAGCTGGCTTAGCTCTCTTTCTTTTAAGAGGCCTAGTAATCTCCTTCCAGGGCCCCTCCTTTTATTTCGTGATGGTAAATTCAGTAAAACCTGTTGCAGCAGAAGTTATCTAAAATATGATACATGTGCATTACACACATATTACTATTTTACATATGAGTACACAAGGTATGCCCTCCGATGTAGTTGTTTATACAACAGATGCGTTAAATTTAATGTTTAATAACTAATCTTGCCTTTGTATGATAAAAGCAGAGCAAGTTTGTCGTCTATTAGTTCTGGATAAAATTCCTTTAACCTTAAATAATAAATTCAATTTTGTGAAAAATTAATTTATAAAAAATTACTTCTTAAATGTAAAATTACATTTACCGACTTAAAATAAGTGCTTTGTTCACTAATTTTTTCACCTATCTCTTTGAGCTCTTCAATAATTGTTATTGGCAAATTGTGTTTTGCCTCGGTTCTTTCCCCATTATTCCATTGTTAAAACCTCGTCCATGTCTTCGAACTTGGTCGAGTACCAATATCATCCAAAATTTTCTTATGTGGCTTCTGGGTAATTATTATTTCCACAATTTTATAAATTAATTTAGTAAAATCAGAATCTACAAGATAAAAAAAGAATATTGCTGCAAAATAAACTAACATTCAACAAAAATCACTGACATTTTTCATATTATTATTATTATTATTATGCCCTGAAGCTCGACTTTCCTTGATATCCTCGATCAAACCCTGCTAAAAAATAATTTGTCGTCCTAACATGCCTAGACAAATAAAAGCGACAACTTGTTTTTAGCGCAATGTAGGTATTTGTTTTTCACTTTGGGAATCTAAGTGGTAGGCTTATATTGAGAATGGTTTTTATGTAATGTTCGAAATAATATACTTTATATTACCTGGAATCGATCGATGAATCAGGATGATTTTAAAATGTGGAAAAAAATAATTGCTTTCCTAACAGCAAAGAACGAGGCAGCCAAGAAAATAAAAATGTATGCTTGGGTTTTATTTCAGGCAGACCAGACAGCATATAAATAATTAAAAAGGCAATACATGAAAAGAGGTTATGTCGGTTTCAGTGCCTTATATCATTACAGTGGCGACAATAGGGACGCCGGACGCGTTCTTTTTTACACTAGGATTTTTTGATGGATTTCACCAGATGGATTTAAGCCGACGTCATATTATTATGTGCGGAATTAAGAACGGAGGCGAATCGCAAAAAGCGATTCTATTGGTTGCTGAGCGGCCATCTTAGGATTTTTGACGTTACGCTTTTATTCCTCATAGAGGTGGTACAAACTGTTATTTTTTAATAACAGTTCCGTTTCGTATCTGTTTCGCTTACGGAACAGTTCCAAGAACCTGTTACTTTTTAACAGGTCCAACGTTGAAACCTCTTAGCCATTTTTAAATCAGTGACACTGTCTCGTTTAATCTTAATACTTTGATTTTTTACGTTAAACATTGAGTATATGGAGCAACGTTGCCAAATAAGGTAACGTAGTCATGACTAGGCCACTGATTTAAAATCGCCCCCTGGAGATTCTCGGAATAGCTTGTATGTAACGGTATTGAAATTTAGAATCAACAGAACGCGGAATAGGAATAGTACTTAGAATTACGACGGATAACTACCTATGTAAATAATTTCGGATTTCAAATTCTTCATGTTAAAAAGGAGTATATTGTTACCACGTCGGATTGTTTCGTGAATTAATTCTTAGTAGGGGAGACTGGCCTAAAACGGCATACTACTTTTTGTAGGCGTTATATATATTTTTATTTAAAACTTTTAATCGACGACTAAAAGAGCTTTAGAATTTACAATGATAACGCTTTTAACCGGTAAAAAGAGAATTTTAATTTAAACAAAGTTTTTTTCACAAATACGAAATTAGTAAAAAGTAACATTAACCATTTTACCCTTACTACTACGGGCAAAATGGCATACCTATATAAAAACACATTTAAATTAAATAAATTTTAATTTAAATTGTTTTTTTTTGCTAACAACCAAAAAAGCCTCTAAAACTAACTAATAATTTAAAAAAAAACTTAAGAAAGCATTCTTATAATAAAAAATAATGTCATCCTGAATACAAACAGGGCAAAATAGCATACATAAAATTAAAAAAATAATAAAAACTTCTTAAATAGGTATGTTTAATCACAAGCATAACAAATGTAAGTTTTTGTCTTAGGACTTTTTTACTGACTATTAAAATAGTTTGCTATTAAAAAAGTTTAAATATACTGATAACGTCTAAATCGGCATACTATGCCATTTTACCCCAGACTCGTGTATGCCATTTTATACCGATAGACATATTAGAACAAATCCAGCTGATGGATAGCTTTAAACAATGTTTTTAATTGTTATGTATATCAAAACATGATTATAGGAGTTTGTATTTAATGACTTACCTATTAATCTTTACGAAAAACTATTCACAAAATATATATTCATAAATTACTCTAAGGTAAATAAAAACTAGCACCATTGTCAGACCGGACACTCGACAATTACAGCGGAACTAATATATTTGCAACGTTACCAGGCTTGTGGATTTTTGTTAATGTTCTTTTGCTAGGCTAACATTGTCGGTTCTTACATTGATCGGTAAACTCAAAACTGGCTGTATGCCGTTTTAGCCTAGTATGCCGTTTTAAGCCTAGTTCTGACAGACGCGGAATGCGGATATTTTTTTTGCGAATCTCTCCTGATTGGTCATATTTGAAGCAAGATTTCATGGCGGGAAAAAATTGCGGAAATTTTATACTTTTTGCGATGACAGATAAAAGTTGGAATATTTTTAACTTTTTTACGGATTTTTCCTCGTAGAGAAAGACAAAACATATATTTTTCTCTGTTATCGACCTTTTTTGAGGTTATATTTTGGATCTAATCTAAAACAAGCAACTTTCGTTGGAATTAAAGTGTATGTGCTAAAAATCAACACAAATTTTTAAAAATGACTGAATTTTTGCAGATTGAGTTTTTAATAAATGATGAAAGAGTGGCTTTGGACGAGCCCATCGACGGAAGTGACCATCTATTTAAAATTACCAGTAAGTAATTCCTTTCCGACAGGACTATGAATGGTCCTTTTATGCATAAAAGTCCGTCAGTCAGCCTCATTTCTTGAATCAGGGAATGAAAGGCTCCTTGTTTTTCCCTAGCCAAAAAAATATCTTACCCAACATCGTTTTGGGCGAGCATTTTTTTTTCTTTTTTACAGTGCCCCGATGACGAAGATAAAAATATAACGCAATTAATAAAATTGTCTTGTTTCTTTGCATTGCAACCTACTTTTTAACAACAATCAACAATAACAAAAGCAAATGAGAATTGAGAATTTATCAATTTTTGACATTTACCAAACGTCAAAAATTGCGAAATTTCGCATCTGTCAGAACGTATAGTGTAAAATAATCCGAAATTGCCACTTGACATTTCTCCGGATTCCGCAGTCCGCGTCTGTCAGAACTTAGCTTTAGGCCAGTCTCCCCTACTGTTATCGAAGTTAATCATGTATACCTAATAATTAAAGGTAATTATTTTTTTTTAAATAAAGGAAATAAATGTATAATGATCTATTCAAAAGAAACTTTTATAGAAAATAAATAACAAAAAATGGATCTTAACAATACATAAAAAAGTGATACAGGAAAAACAAAACGCTCATCCTAACTGAAACCGCATAAGTACTGAAAATAACAGATCAACAGGAACAGGCCAGCAAAAATTTAAAATGCAAAAGAAACAGTTCCACAGAATGCGACAAAACTAAATTAATGATATTTCAGCACAGTGAAAAATTCATATACGTATTAAGTAAATATACGGCGGCTTTCCCATTTACCCAATTCGCGGTTTTTGATGCCAACAATGTGAAAAGGAGATATATAATCACGCATAAGTCTATCCTTTATTCCGATATTTCGTAAACTACGATTGCCCTAAATTTTGTATTGCTATTGGCAATCTAACGGCGCCACGCTTCATACGTTTCTTGACAGGGCTGGTTTTTTGGTATAATTGAACTAGTTTAATACTTTTTGTACATTTTTTATATATTTGTACTAAAATTGCACTTTTCTTTATAAATTCGCGAAAAACCTTAGAAAACAATTCACAGTATAAAACTTCATGGTAGTCTTATTCTTACACTTGTCAGTTTAAAACTTTTGGTTGTCAATTTAGACCGGACTACCGTTGGAGAATTTGGCCGTATATTTTTTAAAAATTCATAGGATAAGCAGGTATACCCAGGTATACTCCCGTAACGGAGGTCATATGGTTGTTCATTTCTGTAAAGTCATTGGATATCTGATTTAGATGTCCGTTGGTAATCCAGAATATCCGCGGTCCTGTAATGACGGTCACATGGATGTTAATTTTTGTAAAGCCATTGGACATAGGTTTTTAGATGTCCATTGATAATCCAGAATATCCATGGTCCTGTAACGGAGGTCACATGAATGTTCATTTTTGTGTAGCCATTGACATATGGTTTTAGATGTCTATTGGTAATCCAGAATATTCATAGTCCTATAACAGAGATTACATATAGTTGTTTATTTTTATATAAAGTCATATTGGACGATAATGGAGCGTTGCTTGTTATGTTCAGCTAAGAGAGGCCCCAAAACAGCTTTACACAGGTATGTTTTGTTTCAGTTTTTGTTATAAAAATGGGTATACCTGCTTATCCTATGAATTTTTAAAAAATATACGTCCAAATTCTCCAACGGTAGTCCGGTCTAAATTGACAACCAAAAGTTTTAAACTGACAAGTGTAAGAATAAGACTGCCATGAAGTTTTATACTGTGAATTGTTTTCTAAGATTTTTCGCGAATTTATAAAGAAAAGTGCAATTTTAGTACAAATATATAAAAAATGTACAAAAAGTATTAAACTAGTTCAATTATACCAAAAAACCAGCCCTGTCAAGAAACGTATGAAGCGTGGCGCCGTTAGATTGCCAATAGCAATACAAAATTTAGCGCAATCGCAGTTTACGAAATATCGGAATAAATGATAGACTTATGCGAGATTATATATCTCCTTTTCACATTGTTGGCATCAAAAACCGCGAATTGGGTAAATGGGAAAGCCGCCGTATATTTACTTAATACGTATATGAATTTTTCACTGTGCTGAAATATCATTACCTAATTTAGTTTTGTCGCATTCTGTGGAACTGTTTCTTTTGCATTTTAAATTTTTGCTGGCCTGTTCCTGTTGATCTGTTATTTTCAGTACTTATGCGGTTTCAGTCAGGATGAGCGTTTTGTTTTTCCTGTATCACTTTTTTATGTATTGTTAAGATCCATTTTTTGTTATTTATTTTCTATAAAAGTTTCTTTTGAATAGATCATTATAAATTTATTTCCTTTATTTAAAAAAAAAATAATTACCTTTAATTATTAGGTATACATGATTAACTTCGATAACAGTACCTACTAAGAATTAATTCACGAAACAATCCGAATAATATACACATAATATGTATGTACATGAGAAGTAACAATATACTCCTTTTTAACATGAAGAATTTGAAATCCGAAATTATTTACATAGGTAGAGGTATCCGTCGTAATTCTATCTAAGTACTATTCCTATTCCGCGTTCTGTTGATTCTAAATTTCAATACCGTTACATAGGTACAAGCTATTCCGAGAATCTCCAGGAGGAGGCGATTTTAAATCAGTAACCTAGTCATGCTACGATACCTTATTTGGCAACGTTGCTCCATATACTCAATGTTTAACCTAAAAAATCAAAGTATTAAGATTAAACGAGACAGTGTTGCCCAATGGTCTGACTAGGTAATGATTTGGTCACTGATTTAAAAATGGCTAACAGCCAATTGCACCGACTTTTTCTTATGTGACCATTAACAAAGTAACCCTCAAATTTTAATGGTCTCTTAATTCAAAATCATTTGCACCCACACATTTTCAACAAACTTTTACTATGGGGCCTTTAACAGCCTGTTACTTGGGACACAATATGACAACGTCGCATTTATTTAGGGACTTTGGTGTCTTCTGGTAGTTCTGGTTATATTTATGTCAATGTCAAATGCCAAATGGTTGAAAAAATACGTTTGTTTTGTTGTTCATCCCAAGCCAAGTTTTGATCCGAACCGTTTATCGTTTTATGTGTTGGTAAATGGCAGATACTAAAAGAAAAAGAGCTGTGAATTTTACAATGCGAGAACAAAACCTATTGTTTTCGATTGCTCTTAAATACAAAAATGTTATCGAAAACAAAGAAACAAATGCAATAGCAAACTGTGAAAAAAATGAGGCATGGTCCAAAATAGCAATACCATTTAACGCTACCAGCCAAGATTTCAATAATAGGACCGTTGAGCAATTAAAACGTTGTTACGAAAACAAAGACACCAAAACCTAAGATAAAAAAGGCTGAAGTACGGCAAGAATGCTTAAAAACCGGAGGGGGCCCACCTCCAGAAAAAAGCGACGATCCGGATGATTTATTAGTTTTGGCTACAATGGACCCTCTTACTGTTGAGGGACACATTAATATATTTGATTCAGATAGTGTGAATTCAATTAAAGATTATAAAGCTCATTCTAGCAACTAGCTATATAGTACTATACTAGATATTCTAAATAGAATTTTGCAAAAAAATCAAATTTAGAAAAACTTAACCAAACAAATTCCTGAAAATATCCTGGACTTCAAATACAAGTCACACTTACCTAGTATAAAATAAACGTATGCACAAACACTTTGTTATTGTTTTTTTTAATTTTTCACTTTTTTATTAATATAAAAAATGCAAAAGTAGCTTAAAGGGCCGTTAAGTTCGCTTTAATTGACCAAATTTGGCCAATTAACTAAGAACGCTTTAAGGAATGCATAAGGGTCCATTAATTAATTATAAGTAATGGTGCAAAGCATGAAAAGCATTAATGGTACTTAAATAGACCATTAGCTTAAGGGTCTCATAAGAAAAAGTCGGTGCAATTGGCTGTAAGAGGTTTCAACGTTGGACCTGTTAAAAAGTAACAGGTTTTTGGAACTGTTCCGTAAGCGGAACAGATACGAAACGGAACTATTATTAAAAAATAACAGTTTGTACCACCTCTATGAGGAATAAAAGCGTAACGTCAAAAATCCTAAGATGGCCGCTCAGCAACCAATAGAATCGCTTCTTGCGTTTCGCCTCCGTTCTTAATTCCGCACATATGACGTCGGCTTAAATCCATCTGGTGAAATCCATCAAAAAATCCTAGTGTGAAAAAGAACGCGTCCCTATTGTCGCCACTGTAATGATATAAGGCACTGAAACCGACATAACCTCTTTTCATGTATTGCCTTTTTAATTATTTATATCTCTATTTGTATTTTTTGATTTATATGCTGTCTGCCTGAAATAAAACCCAAGCATACCTTTTTATTTTCTTGGCTGCCTCGTTCTTTGCTGTTAGGAAAGCAATTATTTTTTTCCACATTTTAAAATCATCCTGATTCATCGATCGATTCCAGGTAATATAAAGATTAAGGTATATTATTTCGAACATTACATAAAAACCATTCTCAATATAAGCCTACCACTTAGATTCCCAAAGTGAAAAACAAATACCTACATTGCGCTAAAAACAAGTTGTCGCTTTTATTTGTCTAGGCATGTTAGGACGACAAATTATTTTTTAGCAGGGTTTGATCGAGGATATCAAGGAAAGTCGAGCTTCAGGGCATAATAATAATAATAATAATATGAAAAATGTCAGTGATTTTTGTTGAATGTTAGTTTATTTTGCAGCAATATTCTTTTTTTATCTTGTAGATTCTGATTTTACTAAATTAATTTATAAAATTGTGGAAATAATTACCCAGAAGCCACATAAGAAAATTTTGGATGATATTGGTACTCGACCAAGTTCGAAGACATGGACGAGGTTTTAACAATGGAATAATGGGGAAAGAACCGAGGCAAAACCCAATTTGCCAATAACAAGTATTGAAGAGCTCAAAGAGATAGGTGAAAAAATTAGTGAACAAAGCACTTATTTTAAGTCGGTAAATGTAATTTTACATTTAAGAAGTAATTTTTTATAAATTAATTTTTCACAAAATTGAATTTATTATTTAAGGTTAAAGGAATTTTATCCAGAACTAATAGACGACAAACTTGCTCTGCTTTTATCATACAAAGGCAAGATTAGTTATTAAACATTAAATTTAACGCATCTGTTGTATAAACAACTACATCAGAGGGCATACCCTGTGTACTCATATGTAAAATAGTAATATGTGTGTAATGCACATGTATCATATTTTAGATAACTTCTGCTGCAACAGGTTTTACTGAATTTACCATCACGAAATAAAAGGAGGGGCCCTGGAAGGAGATTACTAGGCCTCTTAAAAGAAAGAGAGCTAAGCCAGCTACTGAGGTCAACCATTCTATTGCATATGAGATTTGTCATGAAATATACGACAGTATGACAAACGTGAGTTTTTTAACGGTGCAGGTAATGTTTATTTGTAATTAAAATTTTATTTCTACAGCTTGTGACGAAGACTTTTGGTCGATGCATCTACATACCACGCACACATGTATCAGGTTATACAGTTCTGCATAAGCATCAACTATTTAAAGTTAATTTTTAAGTTAAAATTAGGTCAGTTCTAATGTGTAAATATAAGAATTTGATTTAAGTGTTGAATGTTCTGTTATAAATCGAATATATTCTTAACAAATGTATCTTCTCGATAATTTATGTAATAATTTATAAGCATCTTATTCCTATAATATTTTAAATTAATAAACAAAAATTCCTGTTTTGTTTTATTGAAGCGTCCACCTTAGGAAATACGTTTTTTAAAAATGTTCTACTAAATGTTAAAGTAAAAGTTACGAGGGAGGTGGGGGAGGAGTAAAAGAACCGGCTGAGAATTTGTTCAAAAATATTGACTAACATTATTTTCAGGGTTACTGAGGTCAGAAAATCTAATTTTGTCTAACCGATGTTAAAAAAATTAACTGGTGTAGGATTGACAATTTCTCTAAAAATGTTAACTAACGTCATTTTCGGGGTTATTGAGGTCAACAAATTTAATTTTGTGTAACTGATGTTAATAAAATTGAGGGGGGGATAAAGACTGCCAATTTCTCCTTCAGTACTGGATCATTTTCGGGGTTATTGATGTCGGAAAAAACTTACGCAAAAAAAATACGGCGGGGAAGGGGGGCAAAAGGAACGGGTGGAAGATTCTTAAAAAATTAATTAAAAGTCTTTTTCGGTATTACTGAGGTCAGAAATACCAATATTGCGTGGACATTACAAATTTAAAGAGGGAGCGATAAGATGAAGGGAGTACCTATATAGGATAACTAACATGAAAGAAATTTTTTTTCAACAAAATTTACCGACTTTACAAAAGAAAAAGTATGAAATGCAATTTTTACTTATTTATAGCTGTGGTTAATGGTAAACTTAGTTTTGTTCAAAGTTAGGTAACTTGTACACCGAAGTTGTGAAAGTTGAAGTCTGCGCGGTTTTACAGTATAAGGATCCGTAATAATAATTCATAAACAATTAATAAGAAGTTCAGAAATTTGGTGTACAAGTTACCTAACTGAACAAAGTTAAGTTTACCATTAACCACAGTTATAAATACGTAAAAATTGCATTTCATACTTTTTAGTGCTTTTTCTTTTGTAAAGTCGGTTTAATTAAAAAAAAAATTATAAGTATCTAAAAGCTTTAAGCCATATTTTCCATTTTTGACTGTCTGGTGGATAGAGCCTGACGAGCATAAAAATGCTCTCATCTTTGACAGGCTGGATATGTTTAAACAATATCACCATCTAATGATAATACTGCTATTGTGTGGCCAAAAACCACCAATCCTCTTGGGGAACTTTTAGATTTTTCCAGTTTTAGAGCGATCTGTTCACGCTAACTCTAGTTTTTATGTTAATACCTACCATTTATTTCGTAAAATTAATAATAAAAAAGTTTCTACTTATATATTATGTCGTGTTACATAGCATATTTTTTTACTGTATTGAGTTTCTATTTCAATAAATATTATTTTTAGGAATTTGGTATTTTACTTTTACCAGTAGTAAATAGTGGTATGATAAAAGTACCTAGGATTAATTTTATCGTAGCAGTAAAAATTATCTGATGAAAGTGTAAGACAAGTTTCGAACTCATCCTTAAGCGTAGATACCTTACACGGTCAATATTATTGATATCAATCAATATTTCAACAATCCACTTCAATCTCTGTATCAATATTCTTCAACCTTACACGATAAGTATTATTGCCAATATTTCCTTCAGTACATATAACCTACTATTATCCGTGCCTGTTGAAAATGGATCCTCGACAGAGAGCATGTATTACGATAATTTTAAGTTTAGGGATAAAACGTACAGTAAAGTGTAAGCGCTGGATGAAAGATTGCTTAAAAAAGCATGTTTGCTGCTTTCATTGTTGACAGCAGCTGCCGTTACCTACACTAAGGATTGATCCAATATTGACAGCACACCCTAGACGATCAGTAATACTGACGGTATCCCCCTCTACATGCTGATATTGATGCCTGATATTCGGAAATTCGAATTCGCGTCAGTTCAATCCATCTAACCATCAATATATCCACCTTACACGGTCAATATTTTTGTCAATATAATAACATATTTTATTTATTTATTTAAGCACTTTACAGATCAAATCCAATTACAAAGCACTTATAATAAACTACATACTAAATTATACTATAAACTAAATAACATTATATATGTATATATTCCAAAAAATACAATTAAAGAATTTCCCTAAGTTTTCTCTTAAGTTGGGAGTAGGTAATATTAAAAATATCTGACTCATTCTGAATTCTGTTGTACGCATGACACATTCTAAACAATGGTGAATTTAGATGATTATTTGTTAAAGCCACTGTAGACAAATAAAATGTGTTAATGTGTCTTATACGATAGGAAGGTAAATTAAAGTTAATTCTACTTAAAAAAGTTGGATCGTCAACAATGCCATGCACTATCTTAAACAGAAACAGAATATCAAAACTATTTCTCCTTTTTTCCAATCTTGTTAAATTATATTTCTCACACAGCCATGTTACCGAAAGCATAAAATCATATATCCTAGTTTCTTTGTAGTACATGTATCTAACAACTTTATTCTGAACCCTTTCCAGTAGATACTTATAACAGTGGTAAAAGGGAGACCATACAACACTTGCATATTCCAGCAAGCTACGAACAAGTGATATATATAGTAGCCTAATACACTTTGGGTCTTTAAAATCCCGAGTATTTCTTACGATAAATCCGTACATTTGCATTGCTTTGTTGACTGTCGTTACTACATGAATATTAAATGTCAACTTGGCATCAAAAATCACACCAAGGTCATGGACCATGCAAACTCTGGCCAGCGGCTCTCCTCCCATAATATAATTAAATGATATGGGTTCTTTTAATCGCGAATAAGTAATAACTGCACATTTTGAAATATTGAATGGCAATTTATTTTTTTCCGACCAATGAACAGCTCTGTTCAGGTCTAACTGTAATTGGTGGCAGTCATTCAATGAATTAATTTTATAATAAATTTTTAAATCGTCTGCAAAAAGCAGGTATGATGAACTTTGTACTACTTTACTTAAACTATTCACATAAAGAATAAAGAGTAGGGGGCCCAAGTTGGAGCCCTGCGGAACACCCGATGTTGGACAGAATGGCAATGATGAGTACCCCCTTACAATAACTCTCTGCTCCCTGCCTGTCAGATACGATTCAATCAGCACGAGCAAACCCTCATGAAAGCCAAATTCACACCGTAATTTTGATATTAAAATCCTATGAGAAACAACATCAAAGGCTTTTGCAAAGTCAGTGTAGACTACATCTAGTTGAGCTCGCTCATTCAGAGCCTCAGATATATCTTGAGTTATGTTTATTAAATTGGAAGTTGTTGACCTGTTTGTCATAAAACCGTGTTGATGTATTGATATTGTGTTTTTAACAGATGCATAAATGACCCTATATAATATACTCTCAAAAAGCTTCGCCGGCACTGACAGAACTGCAATGGGGCGATAATTTTTTATATCAGATTTATCCCCTTTTTTAAATATAGGACATATTTTCACTTTTTTCCATTCTAAGGGAAATACTTTATGCCTTATACACAGGTTAAATAATATGCGAAGTGGATATTTGAAAATATCTATACATCCCTTTATTAAATATGGCGGAACATTATCTGGGCCCACAGCTTTATTTACTTTTAATTTATGAGCGGCCTCTAGGATATCTTCATCAGAAATTGAGCACAAATTAATTTGTTCTGAATGTATATCTTCTACATTCTCAAATTTATCATCATCATTGCCCTTCGCATATACAGTGTCAAAATATCTGGCAAAAGCATTACAAACCTCATCACCACCGGAGTACTCAGCATCATTATAAAACATCCTATTTGGAATATGCACCACCCCCCTTCTACCACTAATGTATGACCAGAACACCCGAACATCTACACCCATGTCCTGTTCAATTTTCAAAACATAGTTTTTATATGCTACATTAATATCTGTCTTAATTTTTGCTCTTAAATTAGAAAAGTCTTGCTTGATTTGAAGATTTCCTGTTTTTTTAAATATATTTCTTATCTTATCCTTTTGTTTTAAATTTTTAATAATGTTGCTATCAAACCAAACAGGATATCTTCTTTTTTTCCTTGATTTAGGGACGCATATATCAAAAACCTCATATAACTTTTCATAATAAGATGTAACAGCATCATTTATATTAGTGCAATGCTCTAGGAACTGCCAGTCAACATCTAGGAGACATGCATACAACAAAACAAAATTAGCTTTCTTAAAATTATATGTACTTGGCTGAGCTCTCAGTTCTCGAGTCCTTGAATGAGTTAATTCAAGGTCGATCTGCAAGGTAGGATGGTGACCGTCCTCAGGAACAAGGCAAAGATCACTTCTTGTTACACTACAATCAATTTTGGTAATAACTACATCAAGAATACGAAAGAGTGCATTCTCTACCCTGTTAAGCTGAGGACAATCATAAAAACCTAGAAACTGCTCAAACATCTCCACAACATTGTCCGAGACTTCAGTTTGGTAAAAGTGATTTAAATTTTCTATATTAAAATCTCCTAAAATAATAAAATTTTTACCATCCATAAATTCTAAACTTTCAATTAAGTCAAATAACTCTTCATATGTGGCAAGAGCACATCTTGGTACAATATATATAGCAAACACATAAATACTTTCATATGAATTAATATTAATCTTTACACACAGAAAATCAACATTTTCATTTTCAAAATTTACATTTATTTTAATACATTCTAAGTTATTTTTGGTAGCAATAAGTACACCACCTCCTCGTTTTTTATGCGTCTGATGTAGTTTCCGGTCCACACGAACCACATTGTAATTTTCTGGGAACAATTCAGCATATTGTCAGTATTTATCAGTATTTATCAGTATTATTGACCGTGTAAGGTGCGCTTTAGAATAACACCATAAATATGGCGTTTTAGTATTATTTCGTTCTTGCGCATTCACCATAATTTCATGATTTTGGAACAGATATAAGTAGTTGTAATTTGGTTCCATTTGGAAAAAAAAGTTGGGCCCGGCCTTTGTACTGTTTTAACAGAAGCCTACTCAGGAAGCATGTACCTATAATTTAGAACAATAAAAAGCCCAGCAACGGTCCTTTTACGGACAAAAATTGTCAATTCATGCCCACAGGTCTGATTATTCTTGCATTTCTTGAAGTTTAACCATCGTTTAAACAAATTTTTGCAAACCTTTAGGATATATTTTTTAAAATGCATTAAGATAAGATACACCCTATTTATTTTAAGCCCAGAAATTAGCCAGTGGAACAGCCCTTTACCACTGAGAAGCTAATATTTTGAATTTTATATCTTTTACGTTCCGTGTTTTGCCACTTCAGTGCCATGTTGTAAAACCGTTTGAACCGACCTTTCCAATATTCTATCCGAAGAGTATTTAGAGAGGCAGTACCTATAATTTGGAAGAAGAAAACGCCCTTTGGATGTCCTTTTCTGGCTGGAAACTCTCTATTTTGGATAATGGATCTGACTATTTCTTGTACTTTTTGAAGTTCCGTCCTAGCTACAAAAGCCATTTCGGCCGACCTTTTGCATATTATGGTAAAAATACAATAAGCCATACACCCTGTTTAGTTTGGCCCCAAGAGATACCCCGTGGATCGCCTTTTACCGCAAATTGTAGATGTTTTAATTTTAAAAAATTTGAATTTTGGTGTTTGTACAAATTTGGTTCCATTTGGAAAAAAAAGTTCGGCCCGACCTTAATAATGTTTAAACAGAAGCCTACTCAGGGAGCATTTACCTATAATTTAGAACAATAAAAACCCCAGCAACTGTCGTTTTACGGACAAAAATTGTCAATTCATGTCAACGGGTATGATAATTTTTGCATTTTCTGAAGTTTAGCCAGTGTTTAAACAAATTTTCGCAGACCTTTAGGATATATTTTGAAAAATGCATTAAGATAAGATACACACTCTTTATTTTAAGCCCAGAAATTGGCCAGTGGAATAGCCCTTTACCACTGAGAAGCTAATATTTTGAATTTTATAACTTTTACGTTCCGTGTTTTGCCACTTCAGTGCCATGTTGTAAAACCGTTTGAACCGACCTTTCCAATATTCTATCCGAAGAGTATTTAGAGAGGCAGTACCTATAATTTGGAAGAAGAAAACGCCCTTTGTATGTCCTTTTCTGGCTGGAAGCTCTCTATTTTGGATAATGGATCTGACTATTTCTTGTACTTTTTGAAGTTCTGTCCTATCTACAAAAGCCATTTCGGCCGACCTTTTGCATATTATGGTAAAAATACAATAAGCCATACACCCTGTTTAGTTTGGCCCCAAGAGATACCCCGTGGATCGCCTTTTACCGCAAATTGGAGATGTTTTAATTTAAAAAAATTTGAATTTTGGTGTTTGTACAAATTTGGTTCCATTTGGAAAAAAAAGTTCGGCCCGACCTTAATAATGTTTAAACAGAAGCCTACTCAGGGAGCATTTACCTATAATTTAGAACAATAAAAACCCCAGCAACTGTCGTTTTACGGACAAAAATTGTCAATTCATGCACAACGGGTATGATAATTTTTGCATTTTCTGAAGTTTAGCCAGTGTTTAAACAAATTTTCGCAGACCTTTAGGATATATTTTGAAAAATGCATTAAGATAAGATACACACTCTTTATTTTAAGCCCAGAAATTGGCCAGTGGAATAGCCCTTTACCACTGAGAAGCTAATATTTTGAATTTTATAACTTTTACGTTCCGTGTTTTGCCACTTCAGTGCCATGTTGTAAAACCGTTTGAACCGACATTTCCAATATTCTATCCGAAGAGTATTTAGAGAGGCAGTACCTATAATTTGGAAGAAGAAAACGCCCTTTGGATGTCCTTTTCTGGCTGGAAGCTCTCTATTTTGGATAATGGATCTGACTATTTGTTGTACTTTTTGAAGTTCTGTCCTATCTACAAAAGCCATTTCGGCCGACCTTTTGCATATTATGGTAAAAATACAATAAGCCATACACCCTGTTTACTTTGGCCCCAAGAGGTACCCCGTGGATCGCCTTTTACCGCAAATTGGAGATGTTTTAATTTTAAAAAAATTGAATTTTGGTGTTTGTACAAATTTGGTTCCATTTGGAAAAAAAAGTTCGGCCCGACCTTAATAATGTTTAAACAGAAGCCTACTCAGGGAGCATTTACCTATAATTTAGAACAATAAAAACCCCAGCAACTGTCGTTTTACGGACAAAAATTGTCAATTCATGTCAACGGGAATGATAATTTTTGCATTTTCTGAAGTTTAGCCAGTGTTTAAACAAATTTTCACAGACCTTTAGGATATATTTTCAAAAATGCATTAAGACAAGATACACACTCTTTATTTTAAGCCCAGAAATTGGCCAGTGGAATAGCCCTTTACCACTGAGAAGCTAATATTTTGAATTTTATAACTTTTACGTTCCGTGTTTTGCCACTTCAGTGCCATGTTGTAAAACCGTTTGAACCGACCTTTCCAATATTCTATCCGAAGAGTATTTAGAGAGGCAGTACCTATAATTTGGAAGAAGAAAACGCCCTTTGGATGTCCTTTTCTGGCTGGAAACTCTCAATTTTGGATAACGGATCTGACTATTTCTTGTACTTTTTGAAGTTCTGTCCTATCTACAAAAGCCATTTCGGCCGACCTTTTGTATATTATGGTAAAAATACAATAAGCCATACACCCTCTTTACTTTTGCCCCAAGAGATACCCCGTGGATCGCCTTTTACCGCAAATTGGAGATGTTTTAATTTTAAAAAAATTGAATTTTGGTGTTTGTACAAATTTTGTTCCATTTGGAAAAAAAAGTTCCTCCCGACCTTAATAATGTTTAAACAGAAGCCTACTCAGGGAGCATTTACCTATAATTTAGAACAATAAAAACCCCAGCAACTGTCGTTTTACGGACAAAAATTGTCAATTCATGTCAACGGGTATGATAATTTTTGCATTTTCTGAAGTTAAGCCAGTGTTTAAACAAATTTTCGCAGACCTTTAGGATATATTTTTAAAAATGCATTATGATAAGATACACACTCTTTATTTTAAGCCCAGAAATTGGCCAGTGGAATAGCCCTTTACCACTGATAAGCTAATATTTTGAATTTTATAACTTTTACGTTCCGTGTTTTGCCACTTCAGTGCCATGTTGTAAAACCGTTTGAACCGACCTTTCCAATATTCTATCCGAAGAGTATTTAGAGAGGCAGTACCTATAATTTGGAAGAAGAAAACGCCCTTTGGATGTCCTTTTCTGGCTGGAAACTCTAAATTTTGGATAATGGATCTGACTATTTGTTGTACTTTTTGAAGTTCTGTCTAATCTACAAAAGCCATTTCGGCCGACCTTTTGCATGTTATGGTAAAAATACAATAAGCCATACACCCTGCTTACTTTGGCCCCAAGAGATACCCCGTAGATCGCCTTTTACCGCAAAATGGAAATTTTTTAATTTTTATAAATTTTTAATTTTTCTGTTTTAAATATTTTGATTCTATTTTCCAAAGAAATTGTCTTTGATTGAAGTGAAATCTAAATTTTTATTACGTAAGGTTTATATCCTTGCTTATAGCCACGAGCGACTATAAGGGAATACTGAGTACCTAATTACATTTTACATAATTAGAGATTAATGTATCTAACCCTACAAAATGATTTAAACACGATGGGTGCAGATTGCATGTGCCCTCACTCGTCGCGCGAACAGCAGCGGCTGACGGGACGTCGATTTGTTTCCGTTGCCAAAAGCCGTTGCTAACCTGTCTACGGTAAAAAATGATACTTATCTAGTCGGGAATGTGTTGAAATTGTCTTTGATTTGCTCCCAAACAAGCATGATTCGTAGCATTTGTCCCGAACCCGTTGAAAGATGTTCTCCATTCAACACGATTTCGCAGTTAATTCTCTTTTTCAATAATTGGCATACTATACACTATTTCCTTCATTGTACCCCACAAAGCGATATCTGTAAGCTAAGTATCTCGGCATCTTGGATTAAGAAACAGATTAGAAATCGATTAAAATCTTTATATAAAAATAATACGAACTGGCGCCAAAAAGAACACTTCATTTTTCTAGATGCAAAAATACTATTTAGTGGATAGCGTCACCTCAGACAAATTATTTTCCAGCGCAGTTGCCAAACTATAGAAGCGCGCAGAAGAAATACAGCATTGACTGTGCCAGGTGAATACCGATGTAAAAAAATACATACGTAAGTACCTTTTTATTACATTAAAAATGAGAAAAAGTTCTCATTTTATAATATATTTTTTTAAATAATACAATCAACACTAATCGTTTTGCGCCGAATCGGCAACATTAGATGATGAGAGACCTTTTCGAATTAACCGCGTCCTTATTGGCTTAAGGTATAGCGGCGGCCTTTTTGAAATGCTGAGTAATTTATATAGCGTTTTTTCTAATAATAAGCTGTAATCAACTTAAACATAAATATAAAATACATACATTGGTATCAAATTTTGTTGAAGTATCTTTATTTGAAATACTTTTATTACTAGCTAATATGCTCTATGTCACAGGCAACCACTTATACCCCTATATGTATGATGGGTTGCATATTGTAATATCCTGGTTAAGGCAGGCCCTACATGATCATAATTTCTGTCAGTATTTCATACAACATCAATACTGTCAGTATTATAAAAATATAATATTCGAATAATCTTCAATCTTCAATACTTTACTTTATTCCATCATTCTATACTCCTCACACGATCAGTATTACTGACAATATTTTTTAATACTGATAGTAATAATGATCGTGTAGGGCTTGCTTTATTTATTAAGAATATAGTTTTAAGTACAGTAGTATCTTTTTACCCTTTTATTTTCTTTGAGTAGTAGTTTCAGCGTTTTCAACAAGTTGTGGTCATTGTTGGAATATTTTATTCTGCTCGTTAAATCAAAGTTTTGTACTTTGCAGTGTTTATTAAATAAGTTCTAATAAATATAATTATTTATTACAGTGCTATTTAATAAATTATCGTACGCGCTGAGTGTTGTGCAATATTAAGTTAGTCGAGAAGTTAGTGAAACACATTTCTGGATGTTTAGTTTGATGTTAGTTTTCGTCTGAACAGCTGATCCCTGAATTATTGTAGGTATTTTAACTTTTTGAAATTTAGCGTCTTGAGTGAGTTATAGTTAGTTTGAGTTAGTAATATCATTTGACCAGTTTAAAAAATTATTATATTATGATGTTTATTTCTTGACAATCCTTTTATTGTGATTTTAGTGTTTATTACTTTTTTCAACTGTAATGAAATATAGCGAGAGTGATATTAAGCTGATAAGAATAGATATTATCCTTTGATCAGTGTCAAAAGGTTCAGAAGAGGATTAATAAGGGTGATAAGTTGTTAATTTAATCTCTTGTTTGTTTAGGTTTTGGTTAGTTTTAGTTACTTAAAAGTACAAAAGTTAGGGTTTCCTCACTTTTTTGTATACATTAGCTTCATACAATTTTTCTGGTTGGTAGTTTTTATTGCGCTAATGTGTTTAAGACCCAGATTTCTTTCTTTAAAGGTAACAAAAATATTATTTCTTCAAACTTGTTACATCGCATTATTGTTGAGAGATTTGACAACACAATAACCTGGCTCACTGTTTTTTATATGGCCATGTATACATACTGGTTTACTAAATTTTTTTTTTTTTAGGGTCGATAGCTACCTTTTTTTTATCGTGAAGCGCCATTTATAAATATTTTTATTCAATCTGAATTCCTACCAGGCCTAAAATAAAATTTAAGAAAAAATTCAAATGACTATAACTTTCTACTAATACCTTTTTTTCTCTCAAAATTTAAAAACTGTCGACAGAATGATGTAAAATTTGTTTAGAAAAAAGAATAAATAAAATACCTAGACGCTTTCCTTTTTTCCTAGGAGGGGCACACCAAAAATTTAACTTTTTTGCGCAAATTAAAAAGTGTTTTTTTTCTTTACCAAATCATTCCCAGTGGGCTCACTATTAAAACCCGTAAATTCGGTTCGGGTCCTGTAAGTAGGAACAGAGATATACAACTTTGAAATTTCACCAGCCGCCACTGCTTGTTGCATAGGTGGCTTCCGAGCTGAACCATATCCTTAAAATAGGTATTCCTATCTAAATTAAAAGAAAAATTTTAGACCTCTGCGTACTACTAGTACATACTAACCAAATTTTGGTTATATTTTTAAAGAAAATTTGGTAAAAATATTGGTGGTCCTTTTGTTATCAAATTTTTCCGTATATCTTCCAGCACTATTTCTCAACTCTTAACAAATTAATTACCTAAATAATAATAAAGTTTAAACGAAATGATAGGCCCCCAACTATAAAAATGCCAACGTCTATAAATTCTGAATCTCATGCTGTCTTAAATTTATAATAAAGTACGAGTATTAAATCTATTTCTATGACGAAAGATTTCCTATAAGTTTAATATAAGGTTATCAATGCTTTATACACTATTCAATATTACGTGAATTTCAAGAATATTACTTGTCAGAACTTGATAAATTAAAAATGTCCGCCTTTTATTACAGCAATATCAGTTGTAGGCGCTGAAGTTCCGGTTTAGATACCTGCGATGTAATAAATTCCCGCCCCGGTGAGACCAATTGAAAGCTCAGGCTATAGAGACGCGATGCCTTCTGCATACCGGAAAGTGTCACTGAAGCTGTGCATACAGATCGAGATTTCATGTTCTGGAATCCATGCGGAATGTTAATTTTCTCTAAATTTATGTGTTAAGGTTACAGGTAATCTACGATTTTGACCCTGGTTAAACCATTATAGGTTTTTTTCTTGGTGATAAATAGTTTAGCTGGTTCGTAAACTGAATAGTTTCGATTGTTGGGAAAAAAATTTCTGGTTATAGTTCTACTTTTAACGGTCGCTACTGGTATATATTCAAGTAGTTCAGTTGCTGATTAAGTATTGGGTATTTTCGGGAATGAGCGAATGAAACGCGTGAGTTCGCGAGAGCATGAATTCAACGTAGCAGTGTCAGTTATACCGTTTTGGTTGACGTTTGTGATTTCTAAGCTGCCGTTTGTCCGATGTGACATTTCTGATCATCTGGGTTGGTAAGATCTAGAGGAAATTAAAATCTAGTTTCATCTTTCGTGTTAAAACATACGATTCGTTATTAGGGACTCTAAAAGGGTGAGTCCATTTTAATTATATGTTTTGCATGGACGTAAATTATAACCTAGAATTTCACGTGTCGGAATATGATTATTGTTCTTTTTAGGGACGATTCAGCCTAATTATTTAATTAAATTATTTCATTGAGTCACGGCGTTACGAAGTCAGCTTACTTCATGTGTTTCTGTCCAAGCATTTGGAGGAATAGAAGAATAGCCCCCACAAAGGATATTTTTCAATCCTGGAATCGACACCTGGTGCTCCAGGGCTGGAGTTGCAAATGACATCATAAACTTAAGTGGGTACCTAATTTTATAATCCCAATGAAAAATTAAATATTTTGCATAAATATTTTTATAAAGACAACTGATTAACATAGTTTACTGTTTAGTATTGTAAAGGTGTTGCAACTAGGGATTGCAGTCCCGCGAAGTGGGATCCCGCAATCTCGCATCATTTTGTGGCCTGCGAGATCCCGCACCAGCTATGCGGATCCGCATAGCCATAAAAAAACGTAAACTCGTAAAAAATAACGCGAAAATGTGAATCTGCCAAATATCCGTGTTATTATAATATGAAAATTAGTGAGACTGCTTAGGTATTATACCTAAGTATCTTACTTACCTTGCAATCAAACTAATGTGATTTACTATAAAAACTAGTAAGACTTATTATCTCAGGTAGAAAAATAATAAACATTTAAAGTCCATTTGCCCCAAGTTACATGTTAATTTAATTGATAAGAAATTTGACTGATTTTTAGTCATAGTAGTATAGTTAAGTGAGGCTAGACTTTAAATTACATAATTTTGTTGACTGAAATACCTACTGCTGATTTTTTATATTTATATTAAAAAATTAAAGTTGGTTTAATAATTAATTAAATAAACGTTAATTTATCGAATTTTATAAAATTAAAAAACATTTGAAGTTCATTTGCCCAAAGTTACTTGTTACTTTAATTGATAAGAAAATAAAAGAATAATAGTATAGTTAAGAGAGGTTAGACTTTAAATTACCTAATTTTGATTTTTGTAATAAAAAATTAAAGTTGGTTCAATAATTAATTAAATAAACATTAATTTATCGAATTTTATTAAATTAAAAAAACCGATGCGGGATCCCGCGGGATTAGAACCAATCCCGCAAGTGCCTTGCGGGATTTAAAACACTGCGGGATTGGAATTACTTGTTGCAACTTCTTAGAGCGAGTTAAAGGATTATCATTTTTCTTTTTATTATAACTGATCCATATTTTACGATTCTTTGCTTTTTAAACTAAACATTCCAATTACTTTTACCTTTATTTCATTATAATGTACAGGATTTCTGGTTATATTTTAAACGGTACCGAAAGCTTTTATTATGCAACCTATAAAAAAAAAATTTAATACAAAAGTTTTAGGGTTTGTCATGAAGCGCCAGAATCTGTTAAAAATCGAAATAAATGATTATCACAAAGCTAACAAATAAGCACTAACTGCGTGATTTTAAACGCAACGCCCTGTATATTATTCATTATTTTCAAAGCCTATCTTTTCCTGATTTCAAAAATATAAGAGCCTGTGTTCGGATAAGTAGTTCTCATAATATTTAAGTTTAGAATTGACAAACGTAACTCCCGGCTTCTTTGCATCTACAGCGCAGTGTGCTTTAATTTCAATTATTTCTCAAAGATGGCCGCCGTTCTATACAGTCAAGTTCTCAACAATTTAAACATAGTGGGCTATTTTGTTCTTTTGTTTACACGTAAATCGCATAGAAAAATAATGAAATGTTTTTAAAATCCATGTGCTTTGAAATATTTCATTTATGATAAGTAGTGTTAAATACATTTTGAAACAAATATTATTATTACATAAATTGTATACAGATTTTTAAATTATTCTACCCAGTTGCCACCATTATTTATACAATCTTGTAAGTTTTTTCTTAGATTGCGAGTAACTGCGTTATGGATATATTCGGGACTTATTTCATTTAATCATATTAGTTCTTCTGTAATCTTGGCACTCAATTCATCTAAATTATGTATTCTATTGTCATAGACTTTCTTTTTTAAATACCCCCAAAGAAATAGATCAAGCGGGGAAAGATCAGGGCTATTTGCTGGCCAAAGAATGAGCCCGTGCCTCGCTATCCAAAAATCATATTTTCTGTTTAGAAAGTCGATCACAGGTGCAACATTATGTGCAGGAGCACCATCCTGCTGCCTTATTAATTCGTTGTATTCCCTTAAAGGAATATTTTCTAAATAATTTTCAATTTCATTGGCCATTAATTCCAGATATTTCTGGCCGGTCATATAACCGTCAAAAAAGATAGGCCCCAAGACTTTATTCCCCAAAATTCCACACCAAACATGTATTGATTTGCGGCCTTGACTTTTTACAAGCTGCTTTTTTTGTGGATTTTGAGTAGCCTAGAAATGTTTATTTTTTCGGTTGAACAATCCAGTCGTGGCAAATGTCGCCTCATCAGTAAACCATATTTTTATAAAAAAATTTGCAGCCTGTTTCAGTCGTAATAACATTTCTCGACAAACTTCAACCCTGAAGTTTGTTTTCTTCTGTTAAATTTTGCACTGGCGGAATTTGTACGGATTATATTGAAAATGCTTCAGATTATTATTATTATTTTCCACCAAGATTTATCAGACATTCTGGCCGCATCTGGAACAGACCTTTGCGGGTTTTCTATAAAAAATTATAATTTGAAAAATGAATAATCTTACTAATATAACAAACGAATACCTTCAAAATATAGTACTACTTCTAAATCCAATTTATGGTCTCCTTCTGCCAAGGTCATGTGACGTCATAGTGGTGGGGGAGAGTAACAGTTTACATACACTACTCCCTCCTTAAGTAAATTTCCCCGCTATTTAGAGCTAGTCGATGCACAGAGGGGCCACGAACGTCGAAAGTTGTCAAAAATTATTTGAGACATCTAATGGGGATAAAATTTTATTCTGTTTTTATTTACTTCTGTTTTCAAATAAAAGGTAAGTTATGGACCTTAAATTCGCAGGTTTTTTAACGAAGGTTAGGCAAAAACACCACAATACGAAAATATGCATTAATTAAAAAAGACAAAATTTAAAATGGATATTAAAGTAGATTCTAATTACAATTATTTGATTATTTGGTACATATATATGTATTAACTTGACTCCTCACTTTCGTCTGATAACTCTTGATCAGGTTGGGTTGGGTTGGGTTGAAGATGGACTCGAAATCTTAAAATCTGGGTCTTGCAACAATTGCATAACAGCTTGGTCTTAAGTGAATTTTCTTGTTAATGGCTGGTGCATACTGGTGATTAGTGGATCTGATGAAAGAAGTAGACGACAAAGTATGTCTTCGTTTATTTTTTCACGACAAAATTTACGACAAAATCTTTCCCTGTACCTTTTACTCCTCTTATTATTAGCTTCATGGGCTTCCTCACTTAATTGTCCTATAGGCAATATTGCTTTGTGTATAACACTGGAACCATGAATTAATACCTGTACGGTACGGTAGGAGGCATAGGATACCATGAATATTTTTCAACAAAGAGATGGGCTGTCTTCAAAGCATAAGCTTTAAACTATGCCACGTTTATAGTATAGCCACTAGTCATTGTTTTTAGTATGGTACGAAATCTTTCAACTATTTCCACATCGACCCAGTAATAGTGCTTGACGTATCTGCTAAAAAGACACAAAATCGTTATTCAAAGGTAAACTGCCACTGTAAATATACTAATGTTTTTTTTTGTTAGTGAATTAGGTTTGAAACATACAGGAGGCCCCCACAAAAAAAAATTAATTGTTTATTATCGACTTTACAAAAAAAGAATATCTTCATAAAAAGTTCTACATTGTAAAAAATAGCATGGTTGTTCAAAAATTTGATGTAGGATAATACAAGGGGGTTCAAAAAGCGGAAAGTCACAATTTAAATTTAAATTTTTTGCCGCCCTGTATGTCATAGATTGTTTGGAGTATCCATGCGCTTTTTTCACAATGTAGACCTTTTTTTGAAGATATACTTTTTTGTAAAGGCGATAATAAAGGGGGGACCTCCTGTATGTTCCAAACCTAATTCACTAACATAAAAAGTTAACTCAAGTACGTTTGCAGTGGCAGTTTACCTTACAATAACGATTTTATGTATTTTTAGCTTCACGTGGATTAGAACTTTTACATTTTTGAGCCACCCTGTATGTATTAGATGAAATTTTTAAATGGCAATGCTATTTTCTCACGATGCAAAGCTTTTTATAAAGAGGCACGTAAATCAATAATATTTTTATTTCCATATGGCATGGACTTCCGAAGTTTTATTATGTATATTTTTTTAATAGAAAAACATATTATTGTATTGTCACCAGATTTGCATAAGTTTGCAAAGTTTCAAATCGATACGACAATTAGAAGTGGGTGAAAAGTGAGTTGTAAGATTCCCTTACAATGTTAGGAAGTTACAGATCAAGCTAAGAAAAGCGTGTTAATTCAAAAAGGCTAAGACATTGCCTGGATTGCGATCCATTTATTCAGAAGAGTGAAAACTTTTTCTGGTTGGCAAAACTAGTTTCGAAGCATGACTTTGATAGTTTTGATACCTAGCTAAACTAAATACGAGGATCTACATATGTTTTCTCAAAAATAAATACCAAAAGAGATAATTTATTATAACAATTTTTAAGAATTAAATATATCCATGTGTAAAATAAAAATATAAATTACACTTAAACATATTAGAGCTTATCTGTTGCCGATAACGACATATTAATTTGGAACTTCTACACGTAGGTATCACAATGTAAAAGTCACACAAACACAACTATTCAGCAACGCTAGTAATTAACCAAAAGCATGTATCTCGCATGAAGTACAACTTTCGACTGGCGTACCTAGACCCATAGGTACTCACCTGTAAAGCCAAAAGCGGTTCTAGGCGCATGGTTTATTTCCTCATTCATTACAAATATTACATTCCAATAGGGTGGAATTTTAAGTTAGAGTTTTCTGCCAGGTTTGGATGCTTTCCACCCGCTCTGTGCGACGCGACGGTCTGTTATTATACGTCTTTGCCTGTACTATAACAACTATTATTTGATGACAGTAATAAGGTTATAGCTTTACTGAAATTCCTCCATATTTTTTTTGTCATTTGGTTACGAGATTATCGTATACATATCTAAGCAGACTTTATGTGAAAGTTTTGTGCAAATTACATAAACTTATTCGTTTACTAAGTAATAATAGTTCTAGTTAATTTAAATAAGTAAAAGGTAAAAGGTGGAAATTAAATATAAGTTAAACCAGTTGTAGGGAGGTTTGCTAATTTAGTTCCGTTCAGCTGCAATAATTTTAAACAGTTTTATTTCGTTCACTTTACGATCTCAGCTTAATATTTACATGTTTATACATCATACATATTTAATATCAACACTTCAATAAATTGAAAAAATGATATCAAACAATATTTGTTTCTATTTTTACGCCAGATTTCAAAACTACTTACAACCGGGTTTCAAAGCTTCATATTCTATTTGGAATTACGTGCTTTTCAAGAGTAGCAGACTGTAGCACTTATTAAATTGAGAATGTCGGGTTTTTATTATAGCTATATCAGTTGCAGGTGCTGCAATTTCTGTTTGGATACCTGCTCCTTCGATGTAATAAATCCCCACCCCCAATGAGATCTATCGAAAGCTTGGGTCATAGAGGTGCAATGCCTTCTGTAGAGAGAAATGTGCAAGTTTGTATTATGGTTAAGAAAGGGGTTCCAGATTTCATATTTTGTAATTAATTTAAAGTAGATATTCTTAAAAGCTATGTGTTTGAGGTTGCTGCGCTAATTTTATCCTAGGAAGTATCAGTAGTTTATAAAGCTACGTATATTTCCTTAAGGCTAGTTCAACAATTTTCTAACTATATTTGTTTAGTAGTAGATGCAATATGAGTATATCATGTTAACAACGATCGCCTACCTGACGTCAGTTTGTGTCAGGTCTGTAAAAAATGTCCCAAATTTCAAAGCTATTTTTTAAGATTTATTGCTTATTTCATAAGATGCATAAAAATGCCAGTATTATTGCACTTACGGTATATACACCTACATATTATAATATACATCTTTATGTCAATAAGTATAAAGAAAAATAAAGTTTGTTGTGGATTGAACAAGTCAATATAATGAGAAAATTATTACGACGGACGGACGGAGTCCCAAGAGCAAAGCTAGAATTACAAAAAGTTCTCTAAATATAGAATTGTGTACATTGTATTGTAACAACTTCTAATAATGATATATTTCTATTTTTAGTATCACTGTGAATTTTGATAACTGTTTACTTCAATTAGAACTAAAAACGTTTTTGTTTTTCTGTATTAAAAGGGAAAAGCAATTTTTTTAGTTTTTTTTTCTGAATGGTCTATTTGACATTTGTTTCTCAACATCCTGTTTTTATAATAAAACGCTACACAAGAAACAAAAAAAGTTGAAAACAAATTGGGTAGGTAAATAAATGAATTAATAATTCTTTAGGCAAGTTGCAAGTTGTAAGGTTATAGAAAATTTTCGTATTATGTTGAACAGTTAAGAAAATCTGCAGATCAATAAGTTTAATATATATTTTTTACTAATTGGGAAAGCATTAGCCATATTCAGAACGCTACAGTGCCAAATTACTTTTAAAGGATAAAAACCTTCCACTTAAGATTTTTCAGAAGCTAGGCTTCAAATAGCAAACCCAAGGTATTGTGGTAAAAAGTTGCTAAACTATCTCTTATTTGATTTTTAATTAAAATATTATTACTTACCCCTTGTAATTATCCCGTTGTGCATGCGGAATGTTTTGAGAATGTGAGAAAATTAATTAATGGTCTGTTTTTCAGTCACCTTGTATGTAAAACTTTCCTCACTAAGGGTAAGGGTCCAGAAATAGCGGTGCCAGGAGGCCACTCGGATCAGAATCAAAAGTACATAGTTTTCTATTACTGTCCTTTCGCACTGGTAGAGGAATTAAAATTTTCTTGCATTGCTTAGGCGGCAGAGGAGCTTTTCCTAGACCGAGGAGGTACCACCACACGCACCCACTTAAAGAGTTGATGAACTCTTAGCGGATGTTTCCAGCCCTGGGTGCGTGAGTCGGTTTACCTTTCCCTTTCCTCTTCATCATCTATTTATAAGTTTTCCAATGGAGTGCCTGCTGCAATACACATTAGGGACTATTTTTTTTTGGTCCATTGACGGAATAATGTTATAAACATAAAAAAAAAATTTCACCAAAGATGAGCTCTTAATTTTAATTTTAAGTACTCGCGAAATGAATTTGAAAATTTCCCATTTAATTAACATGTAAATTTTTTTTTCATTATCTATAACTTTGCGACATTTCATGGTATTTAATTGGCAATAGGTGGAAATTAGAGAGGAATCTTCCCTCTTTAAAAGTGCCTGTAGCCAATTTATGTTTTGTAACCGACCTCGCCATTGAAGCCAATTTTTTCTCGAATTTCATGGTTTTTTTATTTTTCTCGTAAACCACCAACTTTACAACAAAATTGTATGTGAGTTTTTATAGGGAACTTAATTTCCTAGCTAGCTAGTAGTTTTCGAGATAAATTCAATTAAGCATCTCAAAATTTGAAAAATCGCTGTTTTATCCAAGAATAGTCGTCTAAAACGAAGCACCCTAGCATGCACGTTAAGAGACGAACACGACACACTACTATTCGCCGCTCGGTAATTAAATTCATACATATATCTAATTATTGTCACTATAACTGTGGCAAGAACCTCTGTTAACCGATTTTTTGTAAGCACATTTAAGTAAAACACATCAAAACTCAAAACAATACTACAAAGATATTTTTTATTACTACTACGAGCTAGAACTTAATCCTAAAATTTTTGATTTTCAGAATTTATTCCTCTAAATAAACTCCGTAATAAAGGCGTCATCTGCAGATCGTAATTAATTGCTAGGAGAATAAGTCTCGTTAAATCTACGTTATCACATCTTTAATTAATGCGACGTATTAATAAAGAACTGTTTGGTAAGATACTTGCACACTAACTTTAGTTTAATAGCGACAACTCCTTTCACTGGTAATTGCTTAGTAATTATATTCTAGATTAAAACGGAATTTTGGTTTATGATTAAAATACAATAACCGAAACGTTAGGAATTGGAAGATTTAGTACAGCTTAACATATAAGTGTTTTACTTATGTTGTAAACAAATACAAAGTTAAATATTTTCTATTAAGCTGTTGGCCAGTCAATATGCTCTTTCTCCTCCTTGTAATCTGTTGATATGGAATTTAAAGGTTAATGGAGAAAGGAGAAATCTAATCCCTAATCACACTAAAAACAAGCTTTTATTATTTCGATATACTAAAAAGAAAAATATAAGTATGGGTTTTCATTGGGGCAATGCTGAATGATATTTATAAGTGGACGTAGTTTGCGTGGGTGGATCCTAATAAAAATAGTATTAAAGTTACCACTGAAACAGATATAATATTTTATAAATAGACAAGAAAAAAAATCATACTTAGGTACTTACAATTTCTGCCACAAGCCGTTAAGACAATAAATTTAACATAATATATTATACTTATCTGTTTCCGTGGTAACTTTAATACTACTTTTATTAGAATCCACCCACGCGATCTAAGTCCACTTTAAATAGCATTTAGCATTGTCCCAATAAAAAAATTATACTAATTTATTTCGTTTTAGTACATCTAAATAATAAAAGCTTGTTGTTAAATAGTATTTTTTACAAGATTTTGTTTTTAAATTTTCAGTTACGTCTTAACCTATGCATTTCTGATATTGCATCACTATTACAAGAAATTTTCCTGTTATCGTATTCTACTCGTCAAACCCTTTCATTTAATGCCCATATCAAGGGGATTGTTAAGAAAACGGTAATCCGGATCTTGTGGCGTGCGCTATATTGGCTATATTGGGTTTAGAATGACGTCACATAGCTTATCGTATTCTACTCGTCAATCCCTTTCATTTGATACAAATGTCAAGGGGGTTGTGAAGAAAAAGGTAATCCGCCATTTGGTGGCAACCGCCATATTGGGTTTAGTATGACGTCAGACAGATTATCGTATTTTACTCGTCAAACTCTTTCATTTGATGTCAATATCAACGGAATTGTGAAGAAAGAGGTAATCTTGTAGCGTCCGCCATAGTGATTTTAAAATGACGTCACATAGCTTAACGTATTCGTACCCGTAAAACCTTTTCATTTGCTATCCATGTCAAGGGGGTTGTGAAGAAAACATAATCCGCCATATTGGGTTTAGAATGACGTCACAGAGCTTATCGTATTCTACTCGTCAAACACTTTCATTTGATAGCAATGTCAAGCGGGTTGTGAAAGAAGGTAATCCCCATCTTGTGGCGTCCGCCATATTGGGTTAAGAATGACGTCACACAACTTGTCGTATTCTATTCGTCAAACCCTTTCATTTGATACCCATATCTACGGGATTGTGAAAAAAGGATAATCCGTCATCTTGGAGTGTCCGCCATATTGGATTTAGAAAAATATTAGATATACTATTTTGTATGTTCACCGGACTTATACACGTGTGCAAAATTTCAAAGCTCTAGCTTAATTAGAACTAGTCGAAATTTTAATTGCAATATTTGACCTAAACAGACTAACATACAAACAAACTAATAGGTGAAGTTAAATAAAAGCATGTGAAGAGGGGGAGAAGCGAGACGTTTGGATCTGTGGACAGTGAAGGAATGCATATGAGACGAACTTCTTATTATTATGCTAGTAATAGCCAGCAGGGAAATATTAGCGGCTAGTTCTTGTGAATAGACACATACGGCAGGGGAGTCCCGTCGGTAGAAGAAAATCGTTTTCTCGTAAGGGTTGTGTCGTTAATGAGTCTGGTGGAATCAAGGATTCCAATTGTCGACGGAAGTGCCGCACCTGAGATACTGCAACATTATTTTGGTAGGTTATGTTTCGAAGACATGTTCTTTAGTGTGAACGCCAGATGGTAAAGGAAAGAACCCCAACTGATGTGCTGGCTATTGAGATAAATGTGCTTGTAGCTGAAATCGTGATAAAAAGCAATGCTAACAAAATTAAAAATATTTTGTTGGACGACGCCATTTACGTGGATGGGATAAGTACTGATACACATTTCTTGTGTGACAAGCAACAAGACTGGATTGTTGAACCATAGAACTGGAGAAGGGATTTGGCACTTTATTCTAAAATTAATTGGAAATCCTGATAAAGGAGTGTGTCCGTGGATCTTTGCTTGTTGTTTAGTTCATGAATTGGAATTGGTTTTGGAAAATAGATATTTAAGCAATTTGTTTTAAACGTCCCCATAGAAACATCTCGGCCAACGTTAAGTCGGGGCTCCTTAGGGGCCACAAAATTGAGCCATTTCTACCAATCTACTTTGGACCATCTGCAGTGAAGCCAGTGGCGTAGCTAGATCTGACAAGAGATACTTTGGCGCCTTAAGTCTAGAGAAAAATCGCAATACGGATTGGGACGGCACCTTTGTGACTCAGCGCCGAGTGGCACTGCCCCCCGGTATAGCTACGCCACTGGGTGAAGCCATTCTATTAACTCGCGAGCGCAATGTGCTTGACCACCATTTTGTTGAAAATGCATATTTTGACGAAAATATATTGGCAAATTTTCGAGTTCATCGCTAAAAATGTATCCAGCGTTTCTGAGTCAATTCTATTGCAGGTGTTATTAAAAAAATGTGAGCCTATCCAAGCTATGGACAGATATCGCGCACCACACATTCACTTTTGAAAAATATTGTCTTCGCCTCATGACTCTAAATTCGGGATTTTTTTCGAGGCCAGTACCTGACATGCTGGGATGCTACAGTTTCATTAGTAGAAAAAGTAGTAGAACATTTCTTAGGGACAGGCTATCTTAGGGTAGTACTCCAGCTCTATGGAAAGAAACTTGAACAGATGACTTAAGACAGCGGCCTGTTTCGGAATGTATTTTAGAAAGATTGCCAGGGGCTGCAGGCCAAAAGATTCCTTGCTGTTTAGGCACAGGAGAATTCTATAAAACTGCTTAATTTTGAGTGAATGGAAGCAGGTGTTGTGCAAGGGAAATTAATAATAGTAAAAATTGCAGCAATTTGTTAGCAAACAATTTAGCTTTTAGGCTTTCAAAGTAATGTAAACACTTTTTACTTGAACACTTTAAAAAAAACTAGTTGAACAATAGATGGCATGTTTCGCTACACTGTAGCTTCTTCAGATCAATGAAATCCTAGTAAATAATATTGCCTTAGATAAAACATATTCAAACAAGGGGAGTTATTAAAACCTACCTGATCACTGTGTTAATTA
This sequence comes from Philopedon plagiatum, assembly GCA_963971165.1. NCBI lineage: Eukaryota > Metazoa > Arthropoda > Insecta > Coleoptera > Curculionidae > Philopedon > Philopedon plagiatum. Next base: position 118,669,124 of record OZ020189.1, read on the forward strand.
ATTGCCGGAATATTTCTATTTATTGATCTCTAAACATTTAAACAAATTTAGTTTAAAAGCTTTCTTTTCTAAATAATATAATTTTCATAATAAAACTGGTTATATTCTATTGAATGGTTAGCAAAATTAGATTTTTCTTTGTAAAAGTTTAATATGTCCTTTGCTCTAACTAAAATTTCTACCTATTTGGCCTATATTATGTTTTAGGGCAATCTCTAGGAGTTACAAGTTTAGCATTTCCTTGTACTGCATTAAAATTAATGTATTCCTGAACTAGAATGGCACATTGCGACGCACTTTGTTCAATAAAAAGTGTTTGATTGAAAACCGTCAAAGATACTATGATGAGTATCATTGACCAAGTACTTACCGCTTAACTTGAAAACATTAAAATCACTCTTAAAGCTACTCTAGAGAAAAACACAGGAACAACAGGGTGTTCTGAGGGAAGCAGGTGTAGTAGAGCGCGTTGCAAATTAGCCCTCAGCTCAGTTAGGCTGGGTAGGTTCTATTGGACGCCACCAGTTTTTTACACCGACACAAACTGGAAGTCGCCTAGTTGGTCTAGGGACCTGCTTCTCACACAACAATCCCGCTATTCATAATTAAAAATTAAACAGAGGGCGCAGTGAGCTGGATAAAAACAACTTAATAAGTTTACCCTATATACATTTATTTGTACACTGATTAAAAAAAAAAAAAGGTTACAAGTGGTGACAAATAAGGTTGGGCGATTTTGCCCTCGCAAAAATAAATAAATTAAATTAAACCAAAATAAAACTTCCTGAGGTCTGTCCCCAGGTACAGGTAAATTCATAGGGTGGCTCCTTAGCACCCGCCAAAAATTAATAGGGATGGTTTTCAGCCCCTACGGAGGAAGTAGGGAGGTTCGTGGCCCCTACCAAGGACCCTAGGAATAAAACAATTCCCAGTAATTACAGTAATTCAAATGTAATCAATAAAAAAAAATATATTTGAAGTTACGTTAATAATTAAAAACAAAAGTTACGTTAATAGAAAAGATTACTATTCAGAGAGAGACAATTGACTTGAATTAAAGCGCCGAAATCTAACAATTTTTTTTTATATTAATTAATTAATTTAATATTAAAAGAGAAAGCCATTGGCTTAAACTGAATCGAAAAATTTGGATAAGTAGAAAAATATGTAAAAATAAGAAGCTAGGTCAATATAAAAAAAAACCACTAATAAAAGAGAAAGTAATTATTTGCAAAATTTAAACGAGCTTAGGATAATATTAAAAAGTTACCTTAATAAACAAAGTTAATATTTGGATAAATAATTTACTGAAACTAATCCGCAAAATTTAAGAATATTAGATAAAAGGCTAATAATAAATGAGAAAGCCGGTGGCCTGAAATCAATCGCAGAATTTTAGTTAAGTTAGAAAAAAACAAAGTGTGAAGTTACTTTAGTTAAAAAAAAAACTATCAATAAAATAAGTAATCGCTGAAAACCAGATTGCAAAATTTAAACAAACTCATGGTAAGATTTAAAAAAAAAGTTACGTTACTAAACAAAAGAAATTATTACGCAAGGGCATTGATAACTAAATAAAGTTGTACAGTTCCTTGATACTCAGCGATAAGCGTTAATATTTACAAAAATTAAATGTTCATCAACTGACCAGTTTAGCACTTCATTATGTTATCTTACATTAACAATAAAAAAAAAATAATAATAAAAGTACAACAAAAGAAAAATAAATGGTAATTAAAGAGGTGAAGCCCCATTTAGCTTGACTTAAAAGCTAAGGTTTAGCACTAATCGAGTAAACCGTAACAATGTAAGATAACATAAAAAAAAAACATAATAATTGCTTTCAGAAAAATTTTGGTCATTGACAGGAAGAGAAATCACCCCTTATAGGGATCGACCGCTTAAATAAAATTAATCAAAAATATACCCCTTATGTACATTTATAAGACACAAAGCTTAAGTTACAAGCAATTATATCAGTACTATTCAAGCAACTAATTAAGTACCTTAGGTTCCCAATGCAAATAATACGATACAACAAAAGCAGGTTTAACTAATTATATAGCATCTATGCAGCTAAACTACCCTAAGTTCCAAATCGTACGATATAATAAATGGGTGTAAAACATGTACGAGCTATAATAAGTTACTTTACCCCAAAATTATAGTCAGATGTCAAATTTGTAAATTAAATAGTAGGTTGATTGACCCCTCTAAAAACATAAAAATATTATTTAACCAAATCTTTATACCAAAAGCAAAAACAAATCTAAATTATCCAACTTCCCAGAGATAAAACCCGTGAAACCCTGAGCCCGTACATATTTTAACTCATAAAAAAAAAAGGTTTTGTGGCACTTATTCAGAACACAAATTCCCTTATAACTATATAAATCACTGCTTGAAATGAGTACTACAGTTAGCCCAATTTACTCCTGCATGTGCTTTGCGGTAAAGTTATTAAAAAAAAAAAAGGAAACGATTTAAACAATCTACATTTACTAAGATAGTTACTGACGTACTTAAAATCAAATAAAATCTGGCTCGTAAGCTGGTATAAAGAGGTCTTAAACAAAAATTATAGATTGTACGAGCTTTACTGCCAACCATCAAGACTGAAAAAGTTATTCGCAAATTAGGTAAAGTGATATTAATATTTAAGAAATTGAAGGCTTGACTATTATATTAATAGTTTAGTCAGTTATTATTATTCAAAATAAGAAGTAGCACACCGAGCTACAAAACTAGGCTTAGAACAAAATACTTTAAAACCGAGTTTCAACAATTACGGTTCGCTAAAATTTTAATTAAAATTTAGGGGCACAAAATGGGCAAATACGTATCTAAGAAAAAGGCAAGGCCCTAAACAAAAAAACTTCAAGCTTCAAGGTTTAACTCACCCCTTGATCCAAGATAAGGAGGGCTTGACAAACTAAATTCCAGAACTGCAGGCAGCAAAAGGGCACCACACAGCAAAGGTTACCACAGGGTTTGGACCTCCAAACTGTTGCCGATGTTCGTGGCTTGATAGAAATAAAGAAAGGAATCCTTAGTCATTGAAAAATTTTACCATGCACGTGGCAGACTAGCAAAAAACCATCTATATAAAAAGCACTCACCTATCATCGAAGTCGCCCAAAAATATCCTGCGTCTTGCAGAAACAAATTCTTCAAGAATTTAAACGCGGTCCCTGACTTTTTAATCCAAAAAAAAACTAGAATTTCCAAATTGAAATTTTCAGATAGGGACCATGGAACAATTGCTTCGAAGGATAGAGTGGAAGTGACCCGCCTATGCCTCGTGTCGGAAGCATCATATGACACTTCCTCCCACCACAGACACATGACAAAATGGTTCTTACATTAGCTTTTGCGCCAGCGCCAAAAAGGTCCCACAGAACTCGGAAGATGATCGGGGGCGAAAGCAACTACACTGACCGGAATGACAGTAATTGATAGTCTAAAGATGGCGCCACGGCATACCGGCAAGAACTACGAAATCCAAACCAATTTCAAGCATGGGTTAGAAGCTGCTCCCTCAAATGACCACGAAGGCAGAATTGCACAAGTCTTAAACCCCATACTGAGTAACAAACGCAAAAAAAAAACACCGAAACTTGGAACTCCAATCGTCGCCGCGCCACCAAACAAGGGTACTGAAATCATACAGAGGCCTCTTGCGTGAAACAATAAAGTTACGGAAATACTGACCGTTATAGGTACCTACGCCGGTACTGATCGAGACGCACTATTTCAGTACGATGCATCCAAATACTAACGGCTGAAACCCCGAATGTCGAAACTACAGAAAGGAAGACGATGATGTAGTGCTACAAAATTCCAACCTTCCCACACTCGAAAATGCCACTGCAGCCGCTGTGTTCACAAATCGACGGCTCTCGAAAGCGCTTTGGGACTGTTCGTGTATGCGAACAGATCAGATTCTTACCCCCGATGCACCGTCTCTACCTGAATCGACCTCGCGGTCCGAACTGGAAACAGTCCCACCTTATAGTTCCGCCGAACGGAGCACACCACCGTCTCAGCCTTCAATATACAACTGAATTTATTAAATATGTTTATAAAATTCAACAAGATCTTGGAAAAGGAAATCTTGGAGTTTAATTAATAGAGAACGCTAAATTCAGGAATCCAGAACAGTGAAGGCCGTGGAAAACACCGGGATTAAATTTCATCCAAAATGTAGGTAGCCTTTTAAAATTTATTCTTTAAAAATATGTTATCATAAATAGACTAAAGGCGACTGTCTGTACACACAGGAAGGCCTTAAGCAAGGCGAAAATTCAGGCCCAAGCCAGAAAGAAAGATTTTAAAGCAGACTACAACAGATGGACAAGCTCATGTTAAGCCGATTTGGACCAGATAAAAGGGCAATCAACACCCCCAGGGGGTAGCCTGGACAGCAAGGGAAGGGGGCCACATAGCGGAAGAACGAAAATAGATCTTCTGAATCAAGGTAAATAACTAAGAAAACAGGCGTTCGTGAATAAACTAATTATTAGAACAAATCTAATTCGGTGACAAAAATGACCTGTCACAACATCTAGGATGACTTAAATGTAATTTATGGAATTTATTTGCTTTCAAACATTGGAAGAAGCTTTAGTGTAGCGAAATGCGCTGTGTATTGAGAACAATTTTTTAAGATTGAAATATGTTATAGACAACCGATGATCGCCAAGTTAAGACTTGTTGACTAAGTCATTTCAAGTTACATTTACATATATTTTTAACAAAACAGTTTTAGTAACTACAGCAATATAGTCCAAATAAACCTAAAATATTTGTTTTTGAATTCTCTACATAAATTAAACATTTATGATGGTTGCTTCATTCAATTATTTTGGTCTTTACTAACAAAAAAAAATTCTACCACGAATTTTCATGCAAAATTCGAAACTTGCAAAACGTGATACTATTGTTTGAGACGTCACATGTCATGTAAATAAAAGTGTTATAATGACTGGTACATGGTGAATTTCAATGTTAATTTATTTTCTTAATTATTTCCCTGGGGTTAGCAGATTTCTTGGATAAGAAATATTATGTTTCAATAAAAGGAATATTTAACAATGACCGGAACCAAATTTGTGCAAGGACAATCGGATAGCGTAGGACAGACCACGTCTCTTGCTCATTCATACCTAGGGTCTCCAAACTGTGGAACAAATTTCCTGCAAATGTTTTCCCTTCCCGTTCTAACCTTCAATCCTTTAAATCCGTGTCAATAGATTTCCCTTCTCTTCAGACGCCCACGGTACCGTAGTACTTAGGCTTGAGGTCTACGTGGGATATCTCGGATAAAAAAATATAGGTATCTACAATCGTATGAAAAAATGCTCACTTGCTTTCTGACTATCACATAAGTTTATTCATATAGTTTTTATGTAGCACCCCTAGGTTAAACTTTACGTCAACTTGTAGAAGGACACTTGTTTTTGCTTATCTTCTGACGTCTCTTGGCACTGAGAGAAAATGACTGCTTCTTAAATATTAACCCATTAACGCCCAGTGATACCGTTTGGTATCTCTAAATCAGCTGTTTCTAAAGCTTTCCTTGTTTTACGATAGGTGGTGGGAGACTACTTCCAGTCGTTGTTTTAGCTTTGGGTAGGATCTTTAGTGACAATCAAACTGCTGTTGTCTAGTGTTGTCGATTATTACGCTTACAAGCACGTGCTTCTTTACCTTGCATTCGGCGTGTATGAAAAAACATGGACATTCGCTCCAAGTACTTAAGTATATTTTTTTTATTATAGTATGCTTTTTGCTGAATACAAGTACTGGTATAGAATCACCATGAAGTGTGAAGCTGTAGACAGTAAAGGTAGTTTTGTAAAAAATTAATCCAACTTTGCAATATGGCCGCCAAAGAAGATGATACCGTATGGTATGACTGGGCGTTTCCACTACCACTTTATTTTTATTGCAGGCGTGGATTTTCGTTATCAGAAGCTTTAGATGTGGCATACACAAACGACGATGTGGAAAATCAAATAGATGAAATATTTATTGAGCCTCCTGATGCAAATATAGACACCGATGAAGATTCTGCTGACGAAGATGATGGTGGTATGCTTCATAATCCAACCGGTCGCCAATTACCTGTGGAAATAAAATTGATAAATAATACACGTTTCGGCAGCAATTATGAAGACGTTTCTATAGATCAACCCAAGCAATCATCTTCAGTACCCGCAAATCAATTTGTAAAAGAACCATCTTCTGCTCCCTCTACATCAAAAACTATGAATCCTCCGGTGTCGGGCAACAACGATTGAATCAATTATCGTCTTGCTAAAAAACCACGACTAAAGAACCAGATACTGCATGGATTGATGGTGATATCGAGCCCGATCACGCCCTTTCCCACTTGAAAACTACGGGTGCTTTGAAAAAATGTCTTGACTAGATATTTTCGAACTTTTTTTTTGACAACGAAGTCATTGAATATTTAGTAGATGAAACCCAAAAATATGCTCAGGTTTGTAATCAACCTGACCCAAAAATTACTGCGTCTGAAATAAAATGCTTCCTGGCTATTTTAATTCTGAGTGGATATAATACTCTTCCTGCAAAAATAATGTATTGGGATGTAAAGGATGATGTTAAAAATATCCTTGTAAGTAACTCAATGAGACGAAACCGCTTTTTACAAATACAAAGATGCATTCACTTTGCAGATAACACTAATATGGACGCCACTGAAAAGGTCTGGAAAATACGACCTCTCATGGACAAAATCAAAAAGCGTTTTTTTACAAAACTTCATTCCTGTACAAAACCTTGACTTTGACGAAGCAATGATCAAATACTATGATTGCCATGGATGCAGACAGTTCATCCGTGGCAAACCGGTACGGTTTGGATACAAGATGTGGTGCTTGAATTCAGCGGAAGGGTATTTGATTAATTTTGATTTATACCAAGGAAAAAATCCTGGTGGGAACGACAAGACAAATATGACGTTCTATTTGGCAAATGCGCATCACCACTTATCGTCGTTGTGCCGGAACTGGCTGCAAAAGCTTTGGTCGCACCAGGTGCTCTAAATGTGATGTTGGTCTATGTGTACCCTGTTTTGCTAACTACCATACAATGTAGAATTTTTATTGTAGTAATTTTGCAAGTAAACATGTATTTTGTATATTAGTATTTTATTGTACCTTATGCGCCAAGTGATACCAATTGGGAGCACCACATATTTTTTTATCTAACACATGTTTTATCATAAAGTAGTTTTTTGTAGTTAAGATAGGTTCTTATTAATTACGAAATATGAAAATAATTGACAAACTCAACGAAAAATAATTCTGGGTGTTAATGGTTTAATGAATTATACCGAGAAGTAAAAAAAATTGATAAATTATCCTAGTACTTTTCTTCAAAATAATATTTTTGGGTTTGTAATGGCTTTATTAAAGGATTTATGAAATAAAAAAATCATGCATGCATATTCCTTATTGTCAAGTAACTTCAATATTAGTATAAACATCCCAACTAAAAAACATCACACCTGAAATCTCATGATAAAATCGACTTTACGTGATGCAGAATGTATCTGATTTCTATAGCTTCGGCCGTCAATCCGTCTCACTAGAGCGAGAATTTATTATATCACAGGTATCTAGACCGAAATCTCCACGTATGTCACCGATGAAATTCCGACAAACTAAAGAGCACGCAAAGATAAATGAGATCTGAACATTTAATAATATTAATAGTAAGACGCAATTCCAAAAATCATTGTAAAAATGTACCTTATAATCCTTCAGATTTAACTTTTAATTAAATTGCAATGAAATTTAAAATTATAAAGTTAGTTTTCTGGTGTAATAAATTCTTTGTGGTGTATTAAATTCCTAGCAATGAACTAAAAATTAGTATGTCTAACTAGATTTTGTTGTGCTGCTCATAAAGTAAGGAATTTACGTCCATATTAATTAATTGTACTGTTCTATCAATAGATGTCAGAGAGACAAATGCTGTGGGTTCACCCAAAAGTGCTCGAGTTGTGAAATTTAATTATGAGTTAAATATTGTGTCAAAAAAATTATTAGAAAAACAATGCCTCCTAATAATTGATATTTTATCTTTTCCCAGGTGGCAGTTTTTCTTCACTCCTCCTCCCCCAACTCATACAGTGCTTTCCGTATGGGTTTGGATAAAGGAAATTATGTTTTAAAAATGGAAAGTAAAATACAGGCTTCCGCAGCAGCGTAACATGTTGTAACTATTTCTAACTATAGTGGACATTAAGTTAAAAAAATGTATTCATCATTTACTTAATATGGATTTTCATCAAGTATCAGTCAAATCAGTGAAAAAGTGATTGCTTCTGAAAAGGCATTTAAAACTTTTTCATCAAAATATTTACGCTCAGAGTCACTAAAAAAAGGTTTAGGATTTAGGAATGGTTTAAATTAAGATCTCCTAGTTGATCAGTTTGGTTTTGACAGGTTCTTTTGTCTTGTCATTGTTAGTAAATCGTCATTTAGCATTTATGAGCTATTCTAATAGTTCAGCGATTTGCTGATCTTTAAATAATTTTCATTTTGGAATGTGTGACTAAAATGAATTTAGTTCTATTATTTTGCAAAGTGCCCTTTTCTTTATAAATTTTCCAAAAAGCTCAGAAACAAATTTGCAGCATAAAATTTAGTTGTCTTATTCTTACATAGTTTAAAACTTTTAGTAGTCAAATTAGTCCAGTCTACCGTTGGAGAATCTGGCCGAGTGAGTTTACACAGAAGATTATCTAATTTGTTACTAATTACTAGGTATAAACTGACTCTTGTAAAAATAAAAATAGTAAAGTTTTTCTGGCGTAAACACATAAAATGTTGATATTTCTAATCTAAAGTCTCAGCAATACTAATATAAAATTTAATTAGGAAAACTGGAAATTGCGAAAATAAAAATAAGGATATTTCAAAAAGTTATAAGAACCAAGAACCAAAGTTGTCGAGTTTGTTTAAAACCTAATTAAAAGCTTAAAAATTGCAGTTAATTTAAGCCCAGTCTTTTTGAATCACAGGTAGAACCAAGAATATTTTTAAAATGTGTACCTGAGATAAGTAAGAAACTTTTGTGTTTAAACTTTTCCTCTTCCTTAACCACAGTATCGAGATATCGTCAGGCAACGCACTGTTGGAATACCAAGTATATATTTGTATTCGGAGAAAAAATATAGTAGTCGTAAGCTTATTACAAACTCGTCCGATTACTGCCCTCGCTTGCTGGTGCTGTATAATCTCGCTCGTTTGTACTAAGCTCCTTACAACCCGTGTCATGTAATATACCATTACACATGATATAGGTGGGCCGATAACTAGTACGGGTAGACCGCCTAATCGCCCCCCGAGGGGCCTCTATGAGGTCGGTAATATCATCATTGTCATGCCCTGAAAATTTCGTGTTTCTAGGCCATGTATTAAGGAAGATATCACACTCCTACGGACTGATGATGCAGAATAGACCGCCCTTCGTAACCATGTCGCTACACACATACAAACACCACACATAGAATCTACTTTTGCCAAAAAACTTTTCGGACACCCTGTATACATACATACAAACATAAACACATATTAATACAAATGTATTCGATTTGCGTGAAATCCGACCTAATAAAGTTTATCTAAGTAATAATAGGAGTACTTGCCCATACCAAGACTTTTTGGACACCCTGTATACATTCAAACTAGCACCCACACGTTTAAATAGGAATATAGTCGATTTACTTAAAATCCGGATTAAGTAGGTTTATCTCGGTACTAGTACGAGGATTTGCCCATACCGGGACTTTTCGGACACCCTGTATACACACATACAAACATAAACACATATTAATACAAATATATTCGATTGGCGTGAAATCCGACCTAATAAAGTTCATCTAAGTAATAATAGGAGTATTTGCCCATACCAAGACTTTTTGGACACCCTGTATACATTCAAACTAACACCCAAACGTTTAAATAGGAATATAGTCGATTTACTTAAAATCTGAATTAAGTAGGTTTATCTCGGTACTAGTAGAAGTATTTGCCCATACCAAGACTTTTCGGATACCCTGTATACATACATACAAACATAAACACATATTAATACAAATATATTCGATTTGTTTGAAATTCGACCTAATAAAGTTTATCTAAATAATAATAGGAGTATTTGCTCATACAAGACTTTTTGGACACCCTGTATACATTCAAACTAACACCCACACGTTTAAATAGGAATATAGTCGATTTACTTAAAATCCGAATTAATTAGGTTTATCTCGGTTGTAGTAGAAGTATTTGCCCATACCAAGACTTTTCGGACACCCTGTATACGTATATACAACACATATAAAAACAAATATAATCTGCAAAAATTGAGAATAAATTCTCTAACCACCTGAAAATTCCTTATACAATAAGGATTTCCCTTATTGTATAAGGAATTTTCAGGTGGTTAGAGAATTTATTCTCAATTTTTGCATATTTATATGTACCCCTGACAAGTAGACTTTCATTCATACAAATATAATCGATTTGCATGAAATCCGGTTTAATTACATTTATCCTGGTACTACTAGGAGTATTTGCTCAAACCAACACTTATTGGACAGCCTGTATACAGACATATATTTCCGTACACATAGAAATGCAAATATAAACGATTTGATTTAAATCCGACAATTAAGTTTATAGTTGTACAAATAGCAAAGGAATTTGTCCACACAAAGACTTTTCGGACATCCTGTACTGTACATACATCCAAACACAACAAACACGACACAGTAATTTAAATATTTTATATTTTTATATTTTTGCGATTGAAAACCGGCTCAATTACGTTTATATTCGTACTAATTGCAAAGATGTTTGCGCATACAAAGACATTTTGGACATTCTGTATACATACCAACATATAAACAGCCACACAAAGGAATAAAAAATTTACGTTTTCCTTGATATAAGACTCATTTAAGTTTTTCTTCGTTCTAATAACAAAGATATTTGCGCATACAAAGACTTTTTGGACATTCTGTATACATTCAAACATAAACAACCACACAAAGGAATAACAAATTTACGATTTCCTTGAAACAAGGCGCAATTATTCTTCTCTTCTTGCTAATGACAAAGATATTTGCGCATACAAATACTTTTCGGACACCCTGTAGACATATGTACAACCATTCACATGCCCGAAAGGTATAAAATGTGTTTTCGAATCGTTCTGGTTACTTTAAAACGATCCGAATCAAGTCATTTCCCTAAAATTAAATTAGAATGATTCAATAATAATTAATATATTGTCCCAAAGGTATACACGCTCATGGTTAGAAAATAAAATGCATATTTCTGGATTTTTTCGAAGCCACTGAGCTCCATATTAGAATCTTCAATGATGCTTTGTAGCGTCATAGGAAAATCGATTAAAATGGTATTTAATCGGTATATTATGAAATGAAATGTCTGTCTACTGAAAGTATAAGGTCCCTAATTCCCTTGCCCGGTAAATTTCAAGCCGAAGTTGGTCCAGACTGCTTCCAATCTCGCAAGAAAAACTGGCATTTTTGCGACATTTAGACACATATTTTAATACGTTTTTCCGTATAAAACTGATTTTGACATGCATTTGCATGGTCTGAGAAAAATTAATAAAATTCGTATTGAATGCTTAAATCGTCCGATGAAATGTATTGTAACTAAAAATATAAAGTCCGTTTTACCTTTGCCATGTATATTTCAAGCCGAAATCGGTCCAGGAAGCTTCCAATATCGCTACAAAAACAGATATTTTCATGACATTTTGACAGGTCATATTTTAATTTAGATGTAAAGAGGGTCAGTTTCAATTGTTTTTTCATGGCACGGCTTTTAATATATGTACTTTTTAAAATTTTTCCTGCACCGATGCAAAAAAAGGTATTTATTTATAACTTTAACGAATAAATATGGAATTTTAATTAGTTAGAAGTGTTCTCAGATGATAAGGGATGAAAATAAACCAAAAAAGAACTGTTAGATCGGAGAAATAATATATAATAATGGCTTTTAAAGATGAATTTTTATGGAAAAAAACAGAAAAAATGAGTTTTTACCCCCTAAATCCGGCCCTAGATCACCCATTCGGGATTCATTTTAAAGCCTGATTATATCCCCAAGGGATAGCGTTGAAAAAGTTGGAAGAAATTAGATAGGAAAAGATACAGAGTGATTCGAATGTAGAGATGTCATGAAAAAAATGGTCAAAAATCGAAATTTAATTATCAATTGTTCCTTTCCTATTAGGAATATAAGAACTAAAAAATACGTTTGTAACGTATTTCGGCGAGCTCTTTCCGATAAGGCACATGGGATTTCGATTTGGATCCATTTTGACCCCCAAAAAATTCAAAACCGTCAAAGATTTGCATGAAAAATCGTAATTTCCAGTTTTTCCCTAATTTTTCCAATTTCCAGTCGTTTTAGGTATAGGTAAATGTATTGCAAAAAGAAAGTATTTGAGATTCTTTAGTTTTATGTTCAAATCCATTTTTCTGTCCGACGTTCCGGCGACCGAGTTATTTGGTGCCAAAGAGGGGTCTGCAAACTGCATTTTTCGACATAAAAAAATTCAAAAGAATTACTTCCCATTTTCCGAATACCGCCAGTTTCAATAGGGCTCTGAAGCTCCCGGTCCTCTACAACCTCTGAAAATATAAATCGATTTAATTAAGTTTTGCGACTTGTAATCGATCCCATAGGAATTCGCGGAAATTTCGACTTTGACGTTTAATAACTCCGAAACGGAACACCCTGTATAGCTGAATTTTTTATCGAAGCTAGATGCACTATCCCTCTATTAACCCAGAAAATTTGATCGTTTCACCTGCAACCATCTCGGAGAAAAAAAATTGAGATTGTCGAAAAAGCGAATTGGACAACACACGAACATTTTCCTCACGGACAGCTAGGTATATAGACCGCTTTCGCGGTCTATAACTAGTACGGATAGACCGCCTAATCGCCCCCGAGGGGGCTCTATAAGGTCGGTAATATCATCATTGTCATGCCCTGAAAAGTTCGTGTTTCTAGGCCATGTATTAAGGAAGATATCACACTCCTACGGACTGATGATGCAGAATAGACCGCCCTTCGTAACCGTATCGCTATATACATACAAACACATATTACATATAAATACAATATGTACGATTTCGCTGAAACCCTACTAAATTAAACTTGTCATCTTTCGATCGGCTTTGAACCATACATTAGATAACATCATCTTCCTGAAATGGTCGAGCTGGATGAAGATTGGTGGCGAGCCCTTCGGGCACGCCACTGATGTCTCTATGGAAAAAAATTGTGCATACATATTATGAACGTCGCTTCTTTCAATCTAAGAAGCCGTTCGCGAGTTGTAAGTTGTTAACTTTACCCCTAATCGTTGCTATGGCAATCATCAAAATTGAAAATTGCGAAAATATTTTTCCATGATTGACCGAATTCTACTTAGACGCGAAATTTCTACTCTGCAACTCAATAAATAACGGAGAAATCAAATTGATCGTCGTCATGACTACCAAAAATCGAAATTATTTTCAAATAAAAAAGGAGTTTACTTCCATCCCTTTCGATTGCCACATCACTCGTTCCAATCGCAGAAGGCGTCCGCGAGTTATAAATTGTCAACTTTATCCTTAATCGTTGCTATGCCAACCATGGGAATCGATTTTTCCAGATATATTTTTGAATGAGTGACCGAATTCTTCCGAGATATCAGTTTTCAACTTTCCAACTCAATAAATAACGAAAATAGCAAATTGTTCATCGTCCCGGCAACGAAATGTCAAAATTATTTTCACATAAAAAAGTAGTGTACTTTCTAACATTTCGATCGTCACTTTACTGGTTTCAATCAGATAAGCCGTTCGCGAGTTAAAAATGATCAACTTTATGCTCAATCGTTGCTATTGGTAATCATCGGAATCAAAATTTATAAAAATATTTTTGAATGATTGACCGAATTCTACCCAGATATCAAATTTCAACTCTAAAACTCAATAAATAATGGAAATAGCAAACTGTTCGTCGTCATGGCAACGAAATGTCAAAATTATTTTCACATAAAAAAGTAGCTTACTTCGTTCCCTTTCGATTGCCACCTCACTCGTTTCAATCAGATCAGCCGTACGTGAGTTAGAAATTGTCAACTTTATGCTTAATCGTTGCTATAGAAACCATGCGAATCAAAATTTACACATATAATTTTGAATGATTGACCGAATTCTTCCCATATATCAAATTTCAGCTCTCTAACTCAATAAATATCGGAAATGGCAAATTTTTCGTCGTCATGCCAACGAAATGTCGAAATTATTTTCAAATAAAATAGCTTACTTCCTCCCCTTTCGATTGCCACATCACTCTTTTCAATCGAATAATCCGTTCTCAATTAATAGCAAATCTAAGCAAAATTTAAATCAGACCCGTCATTGTGATTTACCCCGTATACTACCTCATGGAATAGCCTTTCTATGATGCTTCGCCGCGTCGAAAAATTGTTAAAATTGGTATTTAAATACTAATTCTTCAAATTATATGTTCCGAAATTCACACGGGAAGGTCTATAGAGGCATTGCCCAGTATTTTTCAAGTCGAAAACGGTTCAGAAACCCTAAAATCTCGCAAGGAAAACTGACATTTTTGCGACATTTCGACCCTTCATATTTTAATACATTTCTCCGTATGAAACTGATTTTGACATGCATTTGCATGGTCTGAGAAAAATTTAAAAAATTCGTATTTAATGCTTAAATCGTCCAATGAAATGTATTGTAACTAAAAATATAAAGTCCGTTTTACCTTTGGCATGTATATTTCAAGCCGAAATCGGTCCAGGAAGCTTCCAATATCGCTACAAAAACTGATATTTTCATGACATTTTGACAGGTCATATTTTTTTAATTTCGATGTAAAGAGGGTCAGTTTCATTTGTTTCTCCAAGGCACGGCTTTTATTATATGCACTTTTTAAAATTTTTCCTGCACCGATGCAAAAAAAGGTATTTATTTATAACTTTAACGAAAAAATATGGAATTTTAATTAGTGTGGAGTGTTCTCAGATGATGTAGGAAGAAAATAAACCAAAAAAGAACTGTTAAATAAGAGAAATAATACATAATAATGCCATTTAAAGATGAATTTTGATGGAAAGAAACAGAAAAAATGAGTTTTTACCCCCTAAATCAGGCCCTGGATCACCCATTCGGGATTCATTTTAAAGCCTGATTATATCCCCAAGGGATAGCGTCGAAAAAGTTGGAAGAAATTAGATAGGAAAAGATACAGAGTGTTTCGAATGTAGAGATGTCATGAAAAAAAATGGTCAAAAATCGAAATTTAATTATCAATTGCTCCTTTCCTATTAGGAATAAAAGAACTAAAAAATACGTTTGTAACGTATTTCGGCGAGCTCTTTCCGATAAGGCTCATGGGATTTCGATTTGGATCCATTTTGACCCCCCAAAAAATTCAAAACCGTCAAAAATTTGCATGAAATATCGTAATTTCCAGTTTTTCCCAAATTTTTCCAATTTCCAGTCGTTTTAGGTATAGGTAAATGTATCGCAAAAAGAAAGTATTTGGGATTCTTTAGTTTTATGTTCAAATACGTTTTTCTGTCCGATGTTCCGGTTTCGACTTATTCAGTGCCAAAATGGGGTCTACAAAGGGCATTTTTCGACATAAAAAAATTCAAAAGAATTACTTCCCATTTTCCGAATACCGCCAATTTCAATAGGGTTCGGAACACCCCGGTCTTCTACACCCTCTGAAAATTTAAATCGATTTAATTCACTTTTGCGACCTGTAATCGATTTCAACGGAAATCGCTGAAATTTCGACTTTAACGTTTAATAACTCCGAAACGGAACACCCTGTATAACTGAATTTTTTACCGAAGCTAGCCGCACTATCCCTCTATTAACCCAGAAAATTTGGTTGCCGCCACTCTAACCATTTTCGAGAAAAAAAATTGAAAAAGTGAAAATGTCGAAACGGACGCACGCACGCACATACGCACACACATTTTCTGACCAAGGGCTCGGTATATAGACCGAGCCTGAAAGGCGGTCTATAAAAAGACCGCTTTCGCGGTCTATAAAAAAATCTTGTTAAGTTATGCTGTAATAGGAGCACGGAAGATATAAAGTGAACGATTAAGCAAGGTGTCAATGTTTTTTATAATTTTCAATTTAAGATCGACCAATTTATGAAAGACAATCATAATGGCCCATTTTAGGTAGACATCACTATTTTTGCAACATATTTTATATCAGTTTTCTTAAGAATAGTTTTGTAAAATTAATCTAGGTAAATAATTACTTATAGTTAGCCTAATTAAAATGATTTTAAAATTACAAATTCACAAACTATAAGAGTACAAGTAGGTTAGGCGAAGTTGCAAAACTTCTCACAATTTATTAATTCATGATATACCGACTATGACGACTAATGACGTTACGGGCATATGGTGGATTAAGAAAGTGGCCACATTTTCATTTTCCAAATAACATTTTTATGTTGTGTTATTGTTAAGTCTCATTTCTAGGAAATATTTACGGATATGTAAGGTTCTCAAATGAAGCCAGAATGTTCAAGGTTAGATTACGTAATTTTAAATGGCACTTTAAAAAAAGAAGTTCTCTTCAACAATTTGCAAAAATTAATATTTTTTCTTAGATAGATAGTACAAATATCTCCACAACAAAAACCCGCTTTGAACATTTTTTGATATTTATTTCATTAGTTTATGATCAATTTTCCGACCCATTGCTTCTACGCAATTTCCTAGTAAATATCAGTGCACTAGTTAGTTGGCCATTAAAACAATCTTGTTAAGGGCGTGTTCCATGTTTCCATAAATCTTCAACGCTTTAGCTCCCAGATATCAAAAAATATCAAAAGATTTTTCTGGGGAAATGTGAGGTTTTAGGATTTGTATATTAATAATCTTCAAAAGGGAAAAATGAACTTCTGCGAAGAGGTTGAAAAACTTCTTCTTTTAAAATATATCAAAATACTTTAACCTTGCTTATTTTGACTTAATTCTTTTAGAACTTATATTTCTGTAAATATTTCCTATAAATGTGGTAAACAATAATAAAAAAATATTATGAAAAAGAAAAATTCGGTCATTCGTTTCGGTCAACCGTGTATATCTATCTTTCCCGAGCTTGCATTATAAATTATGTATAAAGCCTTGCAGGTTTGATTTCCACAATAAAGTTTTCAAAGCCGCTGGGTTAACAACAAAAATATAAACACCAATGTGAAAGTAATTAAGAATTTATTCACAGTCTAAAGGCATAAAGGAAGTTTCTTACGGACTTGTTACATAAATTGTTCATAATGGTGCAATTTTTCTGTTCACCGAAACTTGTGGTGGCCACGTTATAGTTATACTTGTACATATACACAAGATTTTTTGGGTCTCTAAAATCCGTAAGATTAAATATTACTGCACTGCAATTTCTGCTACGATTTAAATTTCAGGTTTTTGCACCGTTGGTTTTACATTGAGGATTGAAATGCACAAAATATTTGATTTTAATATAAATCAGGATGTAGGATGTGACTTGAGATAAGTATATATTATATTACTTGAGATAAGTATGCAATAACAACAATAACCAGGACACATGCATATATATGTTATAGGAGCACTATTATACATGTTAAAAATTAAACAAAACGGTTTTACCTAAATTGCTTGGTACTCAAAATAAAGATATAATCGAAGCCATTATGTAAAAATAAAATAAATTGAGGCAGTTTATCATCGTGTCTAAGTTGTCACAAAAACGTACTTATCCAATGGTAAAAGCTTCGCTTTCAGTCGCGTCACTAAATTACGGTTTGGGGCAGAAACTAATTTGAAGGAGATTGTCTTGTACTAACGATTAATTAAACCATCTATGATAACGCGCTTTTTATAATAAGGAAATCTTTAGTAAAGTAGAGGCGATACTTAGGTACTAATAACGTGATTTAATGCACATAATTTTTTTTTTAAATACAACATTACGGAAAACAGTCATTCGGCACCTCTTTCCATATTACAGATTGTTGAGTTAAATCACATACAGAGTGTTACAAGTTCTATATTCACCTTTACATTTTACTTTATCGTGTCCAGAGCATTTTCTTTTGTAAGCCACAGATCTTCAAGGAAGCAACTGCTTGGACAATGGATAGTGCTGGCATCTCATAAGGAGTTCCATGGTCTGCGCCTCTCTACAGTCACATTTGTCGTTTCCTTTATCTTTAAGGATCATTTTTCCAGTCCATGCGATGACCAGAAGCGGGTGTCTGAGTAAGGAAGTAGTGTTCAGGTGCTTCCAGATGGGATGTGCTCACAAAGCTTTTGTAAGATTTCAGATACATTATTGGGACATCGTAGAGTAGATTGCGAACGTCAAAATTGTATTTGATTCTCTTCACATATTCATCCGCCGATCGGCGTGAAGGGAGTTAACGCATAACCAGCAGCCTGGTAAATTTTATTCAATGGCGTGGCTTTCATTCATCCCGTGACAAGTCTGCAGGTCTTGTTAAGCACAGTGTCAACGTTCTTTGCGTGTGCCTATGATTTAAACTGGGCATGTAAACTCCCCCTTCAAGAAACATGGTGCTTCTGCTGTTGTTCGAAGCACATTTGGGTTGGTTCCCCATTTTCTACCCGGAAGTTTCTTGTCGAGACCTTCTGCCTCGTCATTTTGTATGCGAGAGATCGGGGCAACGTTACCCGTACTTGATCTGATCGATTTGTTCAAGGGACTTTCTCCTACTCTGTTAGATGAAATGGGAGATAGGTTTTATATGTGATGTCAGGATATTGTGGAATTTGGTTTCGACAACTTGTAAGTTTCTACCTGGAGCTGTTATCGCTCTATCGTCGGCATATAAGAAATGTTCTGTATCCTCAGGAGTGGGCTGGCCATTGGTTTATATAATAAATAATAATAGGGACAGGACACTTCTTCGAGAACGACCATTTTTCTGATTTCATCTGCTCTTTTTCCCATCTCAGTAGACGTAGTCTCCTGTTTTGTAAAACATACTCTATTACTTCGGTTGGTCGAGAGTCTTTTGTGATACTGTATATCTTGTCTAAGAGCCTTTTGTACTTAACGGTATCATATACTGCCAATAGGTCGACAAGACAATTTGTGGATTTTTTTTTGGTGAGAGCCTATTTCGATATATCCTGTAAGGGCTAGAACCTGTCATATACAAGATCTTTCTGGCCGGAAGCCACCCTGCTGCGGATTAAATTTTTTATCTGTAAATTTTTCTATCATTATTATTAGTATTAGACTTTCATCGAGTTTGAAGAGATGACATAGCAAAGAAATAGGTAGCTGCTGGCTAAATTTGCATCTTTTTCTGATTTTAAAATATGTTATTTTTGATTTGCTCCAGGACTTGAATTTGCTGGTTTGTGTAGCATGTTTTTACAAATTTAAGAAGCCAGATTTTAGTGCTTTGCTTTGTGCAGATGCCATCAACTCCAGTCGCCTTACCATTCTGCAAACCGTTAATGGCTTTATTAACGTGTTTTCTGGAACACGGGCTTTCAAGAAGATCAATTTCACTTGCCGCGTTTAGTTGGAGTGGGACGGATATTTTTGATATAGATTTTCCTGTTGATCAGAAGTTGGCGAGCCATTTGGTCTTTTGTAATGTTACTAGCTGACATTGGATTTATTGGGTCCGAATTTAGTCCATGTCTACCATTTTAAACTCATCAAAGGTAAATGATACAGTGAAGGTTAAATTGAGCAAAGTTGCATAATTTAGAGCCGTCGAGAAAAGACAATTTTCAGTGGTTACGAAGAAATCCTAAAAAACTGAAAATTAGCAATTTGCCTTCTATTTATTCCTGGCTTTATAGAAGAAATAGTCAAACAAATTTTACATTTGCATCGTCACCTTTCGTCATCTACAAAATAGTGTCCCCAGATTTCCAGTCCGACGTTTCTCCTTCGATCTGCCATTTTCAATTTTCTTTTAAATAGGGACCTGTATTTTTTGTCGCATTTTTGTAACTTAGTGGCTAAATATATAATATTTAAATCCTATTTTAACGTTTCGAACCTAATAAGAACATCCTCAGTAATTTAAGGGCTTTTTATCTTTAACTTTTATCCTAACTTCACAATATTGTTTAAAATAAGATAAAAATAGAGAAACTCTTAACAAAAAATCTTGAAAATCTTAACAAAAACTCTTTATTTAATTTTTTTAAATCATATTAATTAAAAGCTTGACCTATTCTTAAATATTGCAATTGAATGTAAACAACAAGATGACTAATAGAATAGTATAACTTTATACATAAATATACTGCAAATTAATGAAGATCCTTTATTTAGTTCGAAACGTTGAAATCATGCTAAAATAATATTGTCTTAAGATATGATCAGCTACAAAGTTTACGAGACTACTATGAAAGGTCCAAGTCTGTATAAAAAAATACTTAATAACGACGGCGACGACCCGAAGGCGTCGAACCTAAGGTCTGAGAACACTATCACAGCTCGTGTTATTGCAAGTTGCGATACTACCTTGTAGAAGAGAAAAAGAGTCATAAAAATGTAAAATTTATTTTACATTATCTTTTGAAAAAAAAAAAATCAGAAGTTAAAAACCAAAATGCCAGTTTAAGGTTTTTTAATCGGTTATTTATCGGCACTAGATTGTGCAGCTATACCCACTTCTTCTTTACTGTATCTCTGACGGTTTACGAGATCCCAATGGTAGACATTCTAGACGAGAATTTCTAACATCTTTTATTGCAAATTTCGTTGGTTCAAGATAAGGTCAGAATGAATAATGGCAAAGATGCACAAACGATCATTCCATTGGAGCTGGAGGTTTATTCAGATTAATCTAGAAAAGAAAAAGTTTATTTTTTAGATCACCAGATTCCTCAAAGACAGTAATTCACAATGAAACTGAACAAATGAAGCTATATTTTAAATCTCAATACTTTTTATGACAAAGCAGAACTTAGCCCCCTGTTACAGAAGTTTTAGGTTGGGATTTTACTTACTTTTGCACGCATTTTTTAGCGGTGTCTAAATGTTGTGGTTTTGATTTATACGCCTTCAGCTTTCTTTCTTGTTCTTAAGTTCTGCAGCTTGATCGCATGGCCTATTGTGGTCCACCGGTATATCATCTTTTGATATTCTTTTTTGAGTAGGGGTTGTCAATAAATAAGTTTTAGTCAATTATATTCCACAGCCTGTGCCTTAATAAGAGAAATTGTAGCACTGCACTGTGGTTTAAGGGAATGTAGATAAGGATGTATAGTCTCGATCTTCTTTCTACTGATTCTACTTTTAGTCGCTGGCATGATAAGTGAGCGAGAAGTTTACTCGTCTGATGCACAACGAATCATCAGAAATCCCTGATTAAATGACTTAAATTGGCTAGCATCAATGTAAAATAACAGTTACAAAGGTCTTACAAGACAAGAGTCGTTGACAGATCTCCAGTCAAATAGCCTAGGAAGAGTTTTCAGCAGTACATATGATCACGAGTGATGACACTCCATCATTAGTAGTAGTGCTTACTAGCGCTACGGTAGCTTATGTGTACTGAAGAAAAGAATCACTTATCGGTATGTGTCGATCACTATTAATGAATTCCTGTACAGCCCTGCCTATGAACGCCGTCCCTGATTGAAACTGATGGCTCTCCTTGTCAGAGATGTCTCATCATGGTGTGTAACATAAGATACCGGATACTACTTACTCACTCACTGTGCCAGCCAATAACGAGATCACTTATGAGAAATCTTAGGCAGGTGATCGAGTCTGTCCTCGTCCATCATCCAATAAAACGGTATTTAATTTTTTAGACAAAAAAGTTAAATATATCGAATTAAGTTACCCATTAATTCCAAATAATTTACATAATTAGCTCAAATTCGATAGAATATGATGAACTTAAAAACTTTGTCACAAAAAGTTTAAGATTTTCTTATCGTCAATCCATAAAAGCAAAGCTTTTAGTCCGGCAACTAAATTCCAGTTAGGGAGTGAGGTTTTTTAAAAGAATTATTTCGCATCATCAAACGATAATTCACCACCGCTAAATTGATTTTTATATTAAGAGTTCTAAAAAATCAGTACATAATTAAAGCAATCTGATGGTTTTTTGGTATTTAGTTATTAAATATTTCCACCAAATATAAACCTGCCGATAGAGGAGCAATCGCTTGGGTTACCGTAGATGGTTCTTACATGGACAGTGTTTAAAGCAATTATTGCCCAGAGACTATCGCCAGACCTAGTGGAACAATATAAATCAACATGCGTCAATCATTTCGGCAATTTACAAGGGTTGTTCTTTCCCTTTTTCTTCATTTTGTTTTAAATGCATGACAAAACCGCTCGCAGCAGCCAAAATAATATGATCTTCGTTTATCGTATGGGAACATACCCGACTGAATTTGTCTTGTAATTGCATTTTGCCACAATGCTAAACATTGTTTTGTTTGCTCACCATCGTCTAGTAACCCACTGATTGAGAGTTGCCCATAGGGTTTGTTGCTGTAGGTTGCTCGATATTCTTGTGTCATAAAAATCACTGGATGCTGTTGCAAATTAAGCAGCTTGTGTAACCCGTGTAAAAGAATATTTAGAGGTCACACAATGGATGAACTTATTCCATGAGGGTAATAGACCAAAATTTGACTATTATTACTGCTTGAGAACCATATACTGTATGCGTTTTGCCTCCAACATGGGACATAAGCATATAGCTTTAATCGTGCGCAATTCGCAACATTTTGTGTTTACAATACCCGCCAAGCAAGGTCGGAACCTAGAATTATCATTTGAGTATTTTAGATAAAACTTTAATTCAATTTTATTTACCTGATTTCGCCAATAAAAACATTTTAGTGTATTACATGTACACCCACACACACACACACGGGGAGGGGAGGGGGAATTATCTAGCGATCCTAGAATTGCAATTTTTAATAACAAAATGGCATATCTATGAGTAAAAAATTCTAACTTTTCTATATAACGCAACTATCTAACACCAAACGACGACACCTCCAGTGTGTTTTAAAGTATCCCCAAATTCTTGCGTTAGTACCCATGTTGTCGCTCATATGTCCGCTCTATATCTCCGGTACGCCTGTACATCGGATGAGGTGACCCGTTGACGATGCCCTTCTTATAGAGGAGCGGGATTGTTAGAAACTCCATAAGAGCACTCGAAAGCGCGTGTGCCGAGGCGATGCGATGTTGATAAATAAGTGATAACCATATATGTATTAAATAAATATACCGCTGGTTGTCTCGAATTCCTGATGAAAACAATGTGAAATGGATATATACAATCTCGCATAAGGCTATCCTTTCTTCTGATATTTCTGTATAAGCGCATGCGTTAAAACGAATTTTTTCATTGGTCAGAAATAGTATTGAATTAGATGGTGAATTGTACTAATCATCGGCTATTGTGC
Source organism: Philopedon plagiatum (assembly GCA_963971165.1). NCBI lineage: Eukaryota > Metazoa > Arthropoda > Insecta > Coleoptera > Curculionidae > Philopedon > Philopedon plagiatum. The sequence goes on from OZ020189.1 coordinate 118,692,680, forward strand.
TATATTTCGGCTTCTTTCAGCTTTCTGTTTTTTTTAGTTTACAGTTGGATCGCCATTCGCCATTTTTTCTTTGTGTCGTGTTGTATTTTGTATTCGGTGTTCTTGTGGTTGATTTTGAAGTGTGCTAAAGTATGACCTGATGTACAAAAAGTAATAAACTAGTTCAATTATACTAAAAAACCAGCCCTGTCAAGAAACTTATGAAGCGTGGCGCCGTTAGATTGCCAATAGCAACACAAAATTTAGAGCAGTCGCAGTTTACGAAATATCTGAAGAAAGGATAGACTTATGCGAGATTATATATCTCCATTTCACATTGTTGGCATCAAAAACCGCACATTGGGTAAATGGGGAAGCCGCGGTATATTTATTAATACGTATATGGTGATAACCCTAAAGCTATACGCGGGCGGTATTCTGTAAATCGAAAGAAGTCCATGTTGGGGGCATTTTTCGATTGGTCGGGGGATAGTCATATTGTTCTACTGGGTGGAATTTTGTGTTAAGAACCTGTGTATTTTATAGCGTTGACATTAAAAACTAGGAATACCACATATGGCAGCCTTTTTTAAAAACATTTTCGTTCTTCCAGGACCCCTCTTCTCTATTTCAGGAAAATGGAACTATTTCTCAAGAGAAGAGGAACGATCCCATCACATGTAGGAATGATCACATTATCATAGTGAATAAATTCTAATAAATCGAACATCGATAAGTGATGACACTGATAATGCTCGTCATGAGTCAAGCCTACGGCGTTGCCAAATTTACACGATGTATTTGAACACAACAACTCTCCACTTATTTTTTAGTTGTTTTGCGGTAACACAGACTCAGGTCAGAGCCATTAACATATACCTATGAACAAGCACAGCTTATTGCCGGCATCCGGTAAAAATGTCCAATTCATGGGCGAAAAAGGGCGTTTTCTTGTAAGGACTGGGTCATTGATGAGTTGAATGGCTCTCTTTTGGATAGAATCAAGGATGTTAAGGGTCGAAGGTGATGCCGCTTCCCAGATGTGGGAACAGTAGTCTAGGTTAGGTCTTAATTGGGAAATATAGGTATTCTTTGACTCAAAAGAGAAAACCAAGCTCCTTAGCTGCTGATATGGCTGTTGAAGTAATGTCTTGATGCCAGGTGAGATCATGTTCGAAAGCGATGCCAAAAGGATCGAACGTTTCATTGTTCTGTAGGGCTTGATCATTCACTTCGTGTTTAATCTGTGCTGGTTCCTTAATCCCAAATTTTGTTGAGCTGCCTGTGTTTCTTTTTCTTCGTTTATTAGGGACTATTCTGATGAACAGGCCAAGAAATTTACCCGTAGGTAAAGGGAACAAAAATGCTCTGATTTAACTGCATACAATTTTGGATAATTTCATCTTTATTAAGAGCATTTGATATTTGTTGAATACATCGGCGGTTGACGAATAGCTGTACAAATATTTTGACCTACTTCTTCTTGATACGAACAATGCCATAAAATTATATGGCCTCAAGGACCTGCAATACAACAGATGATCGTACAAAATTTTTGCAGTAAAAAATAATTTATTAAAATATTGTCAAAGCGTGATAATACAATTGTGTAAGGTTACTTTATTTACCTTTATCTCAACACTTAGTGCAGATCTCCTAAAAGCTTCAGGAACAAAAAGGGACTTTATTACGTGCCAGGTTAGGTCTTTAGTTAATATAATTTTTTTTTATAAATTGCAACATTATGAAAAGCAACAGCATCTATCATATCATTCAAATGTTGGCTTATAACAAATATCTCCTTCAAATCCATTTTTACACTAACAGGGTAGTTTGTATTATGCAACTAGTAAAAAACAACCATAAAATAAAACTATGTTTATTAGAGGTTACGTCGAGCTGCGCATGCTTCCCTTGATATATCCACTCTTGTACTACTACTTACTAGGAGAAGTAAATTCTCCTAAATTTCAATAGAAACTAATCGTACCTAATCTCTCCAGAATAGGAAAAATTTGGTCGCACGAAAAATATATGTTTATTTCTCTCGAAATGAATATCAAGTGGAGAATAGGGGCCCAGGACTAAAAGCTTGAAGTAATTTTTTTCAAGATTAGCGTTAAAACAAAGGCGTTTTCACATAGGCTTATTTGGATTGGAAAAGTGGAAGTCTTGGAAATAGGCGGTAGCTGCGGGAACTATGTATATATATATATATATATATATATATATATATATATATATATATATATATATATATATATATATATATATATATATATATGTATATATAATATACATACATATTTACAAAAAATTTAGATCATTGCAACTTTAAATTGTAGAATTCTCAGAGCCCTACACTCTAAAAAAGCATTAACATGGGCATTGATGGATTAATCCTTGAAACTGTAAAATAATCCTTTCAAAATTAAATTATAGCCATTATCCAGGCTTTCGCTGCTGAACTAAAAGCGTTGCTTTTACTAATGGCCTGACAATTATTTGCCACTCTTTAGATTAAGTAATAAACTTTTTTCCTTTTAAGTCTTCTGTCCTATATTTTATCTTATCTTTTTCGAGTTAAATGTAAAATCTCAAGATCTTCCATTAAAAAAATAATTTAAGTTGTTTGGTTAACAAAATGCTTCTTATTATAGTACTGTGGCCCTTTTACAATATGAAGGTTGCGGATTTGTGAATCTCTTTATTTGTGTACGTATTTTTAGTACACGCCTACTATCCATTTCTAAAGTTTTGACCCCTCAGTTTGGAAGCTTGTAAAGTAAAAAGTACAATTTTAAAAAATATAATTTTCACATATTTCGGTCAAGTTACTTGTCTCTATTACACATGTAAAACTTTGTAACCGTAGATGCCTTGGTGCTTTTCTAATGGGAAGGTAAGTGTAAAATTGTCACCATTTTTTCCCTATTTCACCAATTACTCAATTGTAAAAATTCATTGTGCCTTACTGGTACTCCCAGGCCTAACTAATTTTTTACAGGCGATAAAGTGAACCTTACTTTAGTCCCAACAAATATTAGTTTTATTTTTTTTTCTTAGGTTTGGTAGTAATATTCAAAAAATGATTGTGGTTATGTAATTACTACCAGTAATCTTACAGCAAAAAAATTTGTTTTTTTGTATTACATATAAAGAGATGTAACTTTACGTTTAACGAAAATTTTGTTTTGGCAGTTGTCATAAACGTAAATACAAACAATTAATTTGTGTAAAGGATAGCAACATTGTGCTTGCGGGATGGAGCGGGGCGTGGAAGGTGCAATAGTATGGGTGTTAAGGTAATAATCATTAAAGTAATGCAATATAGTGACGGTTTTTTTTTGTGCTCTATATGATAAATTAGGTAACTGGTAAAATTAAGAAAAAATAAGTATATATATATTGGTAAATATTTACATTTATTTGTATTTAACGATTTTCGATTGTTCCATTAAGATCTATAAAATAGGCAAAACGTGTGTAGTAGAACAATAGTAATTTAAAAATATTACTTCAAAGTGAGTAACGTAAATAGGCCAATTAGCTTTATTTATTTATAATTCACCTAAAAGAAAAACAATATTTTTGATGTTCCCTTATTTTTATGATTCGAATATTTGGAAAATTGTAACAAATGCTGTGGTAAGTTTGATTGGGTTGGGTTGGGTTGCATTTGCCTTTGCTTAATAATAAAAGAAATATGTGAAAGTGGCCTGTTTACGTAGAATCACATCTGATTTAACTTTTAAGGTACAAAGCCCTGATAAAATTTAGTTAAACCTAAAACTAAAAATAACCTGATTGGATTACACCACTCTTTTTTACCGAAGAATACCTACACTTATGGATTGTTTTCTCCTTCGTCATCATTAATCAAGTCTTCATTTGAATCATCACCTTCATCTAAATTTATAATTAATGGTTCTACAACAACATCAACTAAGTGGTCTTTTTCTCTGTAGGATTCCTCAATTTTATTAGCGTGTCCAACGCAATTTTCCCAAACAGAATTTGGCACGTTCTGCATCGTTTCAAGACACAAAGTTAGTACATTTGTGATTTTAAACGTAGTATTCAATTTTGCCACTTTATTTTTCACATATGCCCAAATTAATTCAATTGCGTTGAATTAACAGTGTGCAACTGGCAACCATAGAAGCTTTACATTATCATTACGTAACTCCTTTGCAATTGTATCTAAAAGATACGTTTTTGGAAAGTGATAGTTCTTGCATAGGTCTAAAAGCATTGGTTTGGTTAATTCATTAAACGTTGTAAATCCATCGGGCAATGTTGCTTTTCGCTGGGACATCCATTCTATTATTTTTTGTTTTGTTCAGGCAGTTGTAGGATTTCGAAAATTAGGATCCAACATTGTGTGATACGGTGCTTGGTCAATTACGATTACTGATTTGTCAGGTATTACGGAAAGCACTGTTCTAAACCATTCTTCGTAATGTTGTTTATTCATCTCGTTATGGTAATCCACTGACGCCGCACTTTTTTTCCCAACGAAACACTTCAGGCAGCCATCCAAAAACCCATTTTTACTACCAATATGTAAGATAATAACCCGTTGTCCTGATCCTGATGGCCGTTTTATTCCACCTCTAAAGCCATTAATTTCCTGTATACCACCTCTGTATTCATCAAAATTATCCCGTTTTGTGGGATTCACTCTTTCAACCCAGCCAAACTTCCTTGAATGATTTGTACCGCACCATGTTTCATCTGTATAAAATATTTGCCAAGAATCTTCACGATATCTCTTTATGGCGTATAAGAATTCCGCTCTTCTGGCAGCAATTGTGTTTTGTTCCATTAAAATTGGTTTATTAATTAGTTTTTTATAGGAAAACCCAAGTTCTTTAATCCATCGGTACAAAGTCATTTCTGAAAATTCTGGTAAATAATCGACATCTTCTTTCAATTTCTGGTAAACTTCTTTTATAGAAGGAAACCGGCGCTCCAGGTAAAAATTTAGTATTGTTCTCCTTATGACGCCCTGCAAGATCTCATCACATTCCAGTCGGGGCCTTCTACTTCTCCCTTTTGATGGTATAATAATACCGGAACTTTTTTCTTCCGCAGTAACACGTTTAACGGTGCTTTCACTAATACCCAGGCAAAGTGCTGTTCTTTTAACCACTTGCTCAATCAAAATATTTTCCAAACCGTTGTCTTTCTCTTGTTGAAAGTACGCTCTGACTTTTAATATAATATTTTTCATTTGTTCGTTGCACTGACGAGACATTTTAACTTATTAGACTGTAGTTTGGTACCGTATTTTTGGTTCAGATTACATCAGGTATTTATATAAATTCGAACAAGATAATCTTAAAACTCGTGTGAAAACAATAATAATTTCAAATTACTATCTACCACTAAAACCAAAAATTTAAATCAACAATAAGTAGATATAAACAACCACAATCAACTAAATAATATTATTTTACACATCTTTTCAATACATATAACAAATAGATTAAATTCTAAACAAATAAAAATACATGGACCTACGGACTACATACGACCTTCACGACGACGCCACCGTACTGTGATATAATATGTCGGTAAAGGCGTTTAACTTTGCATCTCTTTCTTATGTGGCTTTTAATATTTATTACAATTTTTACAAGAACTAAAGGTGCCTTTTTTAATATTGTGTAATAAAATACATTTGTATAATAATAACTACGTCTACGAGTGTAAAGATTTTTTTTAAGGTTTTAAATTGTCCATAGTACAGCTGAGACACAAACATCATTAAAAAATAAAAAAAAAGAATATTAGACACATACTACCAATCTCTTGCGAAAGTATAGATATTTTTCTATCTACCTTCAAAATTGCATTTAAATAGGGAAAAAATTAACCACTATATAGACATGAGAAAATCGTTTATCAGTATTAACGCAGTAAAATCGTTGTTTTTTTCTACTTGATTATGAATAAGTTCAATATCGTTTACACTACAATAATACATTTTTTGGAAGAAACTCTTGGATAACGTCCTAACAAGCTGTAATTTTTTCAGTTTATTCTGCCCCGTGGCTTTTTTGTTATTGACCCTCAGACTGAGGGGTCAAAACTTTAGAAATGGATAGTAGTTATGTTCTGTGTCCGATATACTTGTACCGGGTGATCTATTATATTTTGCACCCCCCCTTATCTCGGTTATTTAAAGAGATATCAAAAAACTTTAAATATATAAGTTTTAGGGTTTTTTCTGAACTTTCAGAGTAAGATAAAAAAAAAAAATTTTACCAAAAAAGTTGAGTTATATTTACAAAACCTATGTTTTTTGTAATATATTATTTTTTGTTTCGAAAGAAAATTTTACGCTGATTTCAAATATATATAGTTTATAAAGTTTATTTTCAAGAATAAGGTTAATAATTACAATTTTTAAAAATGATGTTTGTTATTGACAACTACAGCAATCAGCAAGATTAGAGTTCGTAATGACCTCCATTAGCCTCTATACATTTTTGATACCCTATTTTTAGTTTATCAAGGGCTTTAATAATCCATGCTGGATTTTCATTATTAATATTATTTATTTCGTAGGTTATCCGTTCGTGTATTTCGTTAATATTTCCACTGCGTTTAAAATATATTTTGTTTTTCAATGTTCCCCAAAGGAAGGTATCCAAGGGCGTCAGATCCGGGCTATTAGGTGGCCATAATATGGGTCCATTTCTACCAATCCAAAGTGGATAATTTCTGTTCAGATATTCTGTTACCCCCGCAACATTGTGCGGGGGTGCACCATCTTGTTGCCAAATTATTAGGTTTGCCTCGTTCAATGGCAACACCGCATCCAAATGGTTCTCGATTTGCTGTAAAAGTTCTAAATAAGATGCGCCTGTAAGAGCGTTCTGGAAAAAAAAAGGACCAATAACCTTCTCCCTTAGAATGCCGCACCAAACAGATAACGAGCGCCTTCCAGATCTTTTATTTTCCAGGATTTTATGCGGGTTCTCATCGGCCCAAAAATGTAAGTTTTTCCGATTAGGTGACCCTGATGTGCAAAATGTGGACTCATCGGTCCATAAAATTTTGGAAAATAAATATGGGTCTTCATCCAGCCTCGCCAACATTTCTCTACAAAAAATTAGTCTCCTTGCTTTATCATTTTCATTTAGGCATTGATGCCTGTGGTATTTAAATGGATACATTTTATGTTTCTTTAATGTTCTCTGTATTTTGCAGTAGGATTTGTTTAAGTCGTGAACAGCATCTCTTATTGAATTACATGGATTCTCTAAAAGTATTATACCAGTGTGACTAATTAGCTACTTAATGACCACTTTATAAAACTTACCTATAAAATATAAGAGTAATTCCAATTCGGCTTCTTCATTCACTATCCCTGTTCTTTTTCTTCTCTTTAATGTTTTCGTAGAACGAAACAAATTATATACGTTTTTGAATGTATTCAGACTTGGAATTCTCCGATTTCCATTATTTCCGTATATGTTTATATATTCTTGGCGCGCCCGGTATCTGCTTTTGTTATTTTTCACATATATTTCAACGATTTCCAACTTTTCTGCCTCTGAGAACACCATTTTACTTTAGAATTTAGCAGCTAATCTTGCTAATTGCACTACTTGTCAATAACAAACATCTACAGTTTTTGTCTTCCAAAGCCTACTTAGGTATTTTTAAAAATTGTAATTATTAACCTTATTCTTGAAAATAAACTTTATAAACTATATATATTTGAAATCAGCGTAAAATTTTCTTTCGAAACAAAAAATAATATACAGGGTGTTCCATTACAAAAAACATAGGTTTTGTAAATATAACTCAACTTTTTTGGTAAATTTTTTTTTTTATCTTACTCTGAAAGTTCAGAAAAAACCCTAAAACTTATATATTTAAAGTTTTTTGATATCTCTTTAAATAACCGAGATAAGGGGGGGTGCAAAATATAATAGATCACCCGGTACATAAAGGCTCATCAACATCAACAATTATTATTTGATTTAATTAAAAAACAGGCTTTTAACAAAAATTATAACTTACGACTAATTGACACAATGATACCAATAATCAAATATATACAAAAATGGGATCAAAAAAGGATTACCTGGTACTAAACATTTTTTTACCTTTTAAACTTAAAATACATCTCAAAAAACAAAATTTAATTATCATTGTGCGGCAAATGATCATAAAACAACTAACAGTCGATAGTACTGGCTTTAGTTGTTGCATGGGATCGTATTTGTTTTTTTTTAATTGTATGCGGTTGTTATACATATTATAATGCTGGAAAATACCTAGTAAGTTTTACATATTTCGGTCTAATAGGAAGATCCAAAAATTAACTATCAAAATCAATTTTATATTTGATAATGCCTTCAGGTAAGTACTGCAAAGCTCGAATGTCATTAACAGTCGGATCACCTGTCTTTCGACCGGATAATGGTTTCATACGCATCGATTTTACTTGATTCCTTACATAACCTGAAGTAATCACTTGGTAAATAAGTCGATTTATTTTTAAATTTTCTCTCAAGTAATGCACGCTACCACACTCCACTTGTGTGTCCTGTTAAAAGGAATTTTTGCTCAATTTTTATCTTGAGCTCATTGGACAAATGAAGTAGGTCATTGGACATAACAGAGTTTTTATTTTGGTATGAACATCCATCGGAATAAATGATAATGGATCTGGAATCATTGGGGTGTCTCCTGATATAGTCAGTTCAGCATGAAGCGAAAACAGATGCCTGAAGGACAGTTTCTGTCTCATTGAACTAGTAACAGGCACAATGCTCAAAGTTAAAAAAAATATATAAAATTGTGTATGCAAAGTTTTGATTTATAATAAGTAGACGACGTGTTAATTGACGGGCAAAATTAACTGCCTGCAAATCCATTATTAAAGTATGGCACATTCGATATTCACTAGCTTTTTTGTCTTTATTTTTCTCTATCCTCGCTCTTTCTTTATTTTTTTCTATAGACAATCCACACTTTTTCAGTTTCGTTTTGAAGTTCATACTGAAAATAAATATCGCATCTGTCTTCTTTCTATATGGAATTAGCTTATCATTTTTACCAGTGATATAGATTTTGTTTTAGATAAAGTTTCTGTGTTTCCTTGCCGCAATAATGTGAAGGTAATTCATTTAAACTTTCTAAAAAGATTTTTGAAAAACTAACTCCAGATACGCTTGATTGTCTTGAGTTTGAAATAATATTATTAACTCCTGTTTTAAACAGGCCATGAGTACTATTAGATGTCCAGCTAAGTATGAAACGTTCTCTGAGACACAGTGCGGACATTAGCATTTTCTTACAGACAGGAATTTTTTTATGTTCAAGTTTCTGGTGATATTTAAAAGTCGATCCTCTGCGTGAATTTTGACTAATACACTTTTTCTTTAGTAGCCCGAATAATGACCATGCCTATAATATAACTTTTCTTCTTAGCCCAGGATAAATTATTCTGAAATTTTTTTAAAATACTTTTTCCATTTTCTTCTGAAATAAGGTTGCACTAGCGTTGGCTCGACATTTAACAAAATTTAGATTTGCATGAATGCCCCATTTTTTTCCGTTGGCGTTGGGTATCTTGATAATTGTTGCTTTCTCTTGCAGGCCATCGATATCCTACGCAAGATTTTCCTTTTTCTCTTAACTTTTGGTTAATTATTTTAACATTCATTCCTGTTTTATTTTTACAGATTTTAATATCAGCGTCATATCTGTATTCGTCCTTTTAAGTTGAATATCGTTATTCGTCTCATTTTTATCTTCTTTCTCGGGATCAAAATCACTGTCTTTCTCTTCATATTTGTTCCCTTTTGGGTCACGGATTTTTTCAGGCCCAGAAACAGGTAAAATGTCTATATATTGGGTGTTAAATCTCTTAACTCCAATTATTATATCGATTGGCATATTTATAACGCCGAGCGACCCATTTTCTGAAATAGTACTAAAGTTTATATCGCCCCCAGTACCACTCTTATCAATTATCATTGCATTCGAAGTAGACTTAAGCCCTCTATGGAGAAGTTTCATAATTTAATTGGCACATTTCCAATAACCGTTTTGTTCTTGCACTAGCCATATTATTTTTGCTTTCTGCAAATAAAACTTTATTTTAGTGTGATAAATACAAACATGCCAGAGTTTGTACTGCAAAAATATAGCAGAAGCAAATCCAAGCAAACCCAAGCAAAAATATAGCAAAGATTCCCACTGAGAGACTTCTTTTTCACAGTGTAGAATTTCATTTTTTATTGAGGATAAGAAGTCGTATCTCAAACTTTTATAATGATTTCACTAAATGCAACAATGCCTAAGTCTACTTTAATTACTCACAATATTCTATACTAATAGAAATAGGTGTAAATAGGTCGAAAAAAATATTTTTCGCCTAGGAACAATCAAAATTTTGTCCTTAATTATACTGATACCTAATTTACTTTAATTCTGTACCAATAATTTTTGTTTACTTACCAATAAATCAAAGATGGAACCACAAGAGTCACAACAGTACACGAAACATGGCTACATTAACGACTTACGAAAAATTGTACCCGCGTAAGAGTTACGATGTACCGTACTTGTTTGGTATTGGTGATTTTTGCAGAACAGAAACCAATAAGAATTTTTGAAGATAGGGGTAGAGATGAGAGTTTTAATTTAGATGGGAAATATTATTTTGCATAAAATCGGAGTTACGATATATTGAATTATTACCGTCGATATATCTATGAACAAGCAGAGCTTATTACTTGCATCAGGTAAAGTGTGTCCAATTTATGGACAAAAAAGGGCATTTTCTTGTCAGGTCATTGATGAGTCGAATGGCTCTCTTTTGGATAGAATTAAAGATGTTAAGTGTCGAAGGTGATGCCGCTCCCCAGATGTGGAAACAGTACTCTAGGTTGGGTCTTAATTGAGAAACATAGAGATTGTGTAAGTTGGAAGGGGAGGAGACATTTTTGACGCGAAAGAAAATTCCATGCGTTTTAGTTGCTGATGTGGCTATTGAAGTAATGCGTTTGTGCCAGCTAAGATCATGTTCGAAAGCGATGCCAACAAGATGGAACGTTTAATTGTTCTGTAGTGCTTAACTATTCGTGTGGATGGGGTAAGTGTTGCCGGATTTTTTTGCGTGACGGGGAGCACGACTGGGTTTTGGAGCTGTTGAACTGAACAAGGTTTTTGGCACCCCAATTTAAGATTAATTCAAGATCTTAGGAAAGAAACAGGTGCATAGATATGTTTCTATTATCCAGAGGTACTGTGGATGGGATTGGTAGTTGAAGAGAACAGGTCACTAATGTAAAGAAGAAATAGGGTTGGTGCTAGGACTGAAGTACGCTAGCATTGATAGGATGGAAGTTAGATGAGTGACTGTCCACCACGATAGATATGCGCTGGCGCCGATTCCAGGGAAAGCCATCGGTCCAGGTACATAGTTTGGGAGGAAGACCGTAAGAAGATAGTTTGTTGAGGAGTGCGGCATGTCATACTTCGTCACAGACCTTGGAAATATTAAGAGCAACAATCTGGAATTCGCCATGAAATTCGAGAAACTTGTTCCGGTTATGTGTGACAAAAGTAAGAAGATCAGATGTCGATCTTTGGTGACGAAATCCGTTGGAATTGAAATTATTTGGAATAAACAGAATTGCTTCAAACGTTATTACGAATCAAAGCTCTATTTTCGCAAAGAGAGGGCCTTACTTTTTTCTTTAATTTCTGATTCTGTGTAAATATTGCTAAGGTTATGTAACACTCCCTATACCCGAACCTAACAGTTCTGTAGATATTACGATATTTGTATAAAATCACAAGAGCGTGTTATTCCACAAAAGTACATGTTAGAGAAAAAAGTTTCGGGAAAAAGTAAAGGGGAATTTAAAAAACAACTTTTTGAGGAGCCCTGTATACTGTATATGCCAACTATTATTCAGTAAATAGATTTTCGGAAGTTCTAGATCTTTTATCTAAAATATTTTTCGCTAATTCGTGTAGTCTTTAAAATAATCAGCCCGTCCGGGACTCTTACACACAGTGTAGGGGAGAGTTAGCCAAATCGGGATAGTCGGGTAAAACGAGATACTGCATTTTATTGAGCAGCAAGCAAGGCAATCTATTAAATGACCATCAAACCAGCATCATCCGGAATACTTGTTAGTTTGGTTAGTTATATTTCCCTTTTAATTTTGCTCTGTGCGTCGCGTCGCATCGCTACAGTTCTAAATCCAAGACAGTGAGGTTACACTAAATTGTTTTCTTTTCATTAACAACCTTGCATTTATTTAGTTAACAATTAACGATGAGTAGATTGTTAAAACCTATGAGTGTTTTTCTGTAATTTACCTATGTGAGTTTGTGGTTATAAAATTATCTTTTTACTATTATAAATATGGTAAAATGTTTTGATATTCACAGCTGGATAAAAAGGAATGCCAAAATGTTGAATAAAACGGGATACTATCCCGGCTTGCATATACCTGTTGCACTAAACTTTATTCAAACTCCAAGGGTGAGGCCGATAGGCAATATGCTGCCTGCGCAGGGATTCAGAAGGATAAGAGGTGTTGATTACATTGGATTGGATGCGTGTGCGTAAGATTCCTTAGTCGGACGTAAACGTACGACAACTTGTCGTACGACCTTCTAGTTACATTGTGTCCACTTTTAACGCGTGTAGTCGACAGACTGATGTCAAAGTAGACCAAGTTTATGATGTTTTTAATTTAGCGGAAAATACTTTTTTAAAATTTATGATTTTGGATAACAAAATGTAATATTAGGGTTTCTGATTTCTACACCTAGACCCAGTTCTTCATTATCCATTTTGAGAGACTTTATAACTTTGAAGGATATCTAATGCGACAGTGACAACTGACATGTGCGACAACGAACAATAGAAACAATCCAATTTGGTTTCAAACCAAAAATCGTACGATTCCGTAAGCGCGCGTCATGCTAAAACACATGAACTGTAAACAAGCACGTTGAAATTATAAGATTAGACAGTTAAAGCAGTCAACAAAAAGGTAGTCATACCGCCCTCGCTTCGCTACACGATACGGTCGGGCACAAAAGCTGGATGAAAATTTGAATTAAAGCAAATTCTTGTGGCGTAAACGTATTGTGTCGATTGTCAAATGTGGAAGATGCTAACCATACTTTTTGCTGTTTGGGTCTTTAATTGAGTGGTATGTCTTTTTAGAAAATAAAAGTAATTAGAAATGGAGGAACTTATTTTATTGGAAGTTTTTATTCACTTTAACGTCTCCGTTTTCGCTTTTCTACTTAATCGGATAAATTCGTAGCTGTCGTTCGGTTCGATCCGTTTACTTGCGGGAACATACGTACACGAACCTTCACGTCGGAGGTACATGCCGGCGCAAATAAATTTGCCACTGGGCATGCGTAGCTGTCATTTTATACGGTTGTCTACGTCTTTTGCATTGCTTTAAGTGTCTATTGTTTTTATTTGCGATGTCGCACCTTGACGTGCGTCTAAAAAATGGTGCGCAGACGCATCCAATGTATTCAATGCCTTGTAGCGTCTAGAATTTTTATAAATTAGACAGATATAACCTATTCTAGAGAAAATATATTGTTCTTGGCATTTATTTATTTTACATGATACAAAGCCCAGAATATTAAGTATCCCATTTTACCCGCCATTCCCTATATTAAACTCTTTCATATTACGTTTTACGACTTTTTGTCGCTTATGCACTGAATACTAAGCAAGGCTGGGCAAAATTACATATAGGATTTGATGGCATATATGTTTAAAATCATCCCTGTAGACATGTGACTCAGCCGAAAGCACACCAGTTTCAATACGTTCTTCAATTTTTTAAGCATAAAAAAATATGTATAGCCTTAACATTTTTATTTAGTTGTATTATAATATGCGGGGTGGTATATCTCTAATGGGATGTTTATGCAAAAAGGTACGTACACTTTAACCAAACATTAAGATAGAGACAGTATCTTCGGGCATTCTTCTTTAGTGTCGATAAATCGAACAGTTTAAGAGAAAAATAAATTTAAAAACTTAACAGCACATCTGTGTGTACGGTGTTATAAGTACCGGGTGATCCAACGATTGCGCGGAGTAATTTCATGCTTTACAGATAAGATTTGTCGATAATAAGCTTTTCCGTTAAGATACGGTTCGATATTCTGCACATTTTAAAAATATTTTGAATTATACAGGGTGCGTTCAAAAAGTAGGGTGTCACAGAATTAGATTTTTTAAACGGGACACCTTATATTTGAATGAATTTTTAAATTCTACGTGTAATTTCATAACTTTGTTACTACTGGTTTAATATACGACAAAGTCATAGTTTTCAAGATAATTCGACTTATAATGAAAATTTAGAATCTGCAAGCATCTCTTTGTTGTGAAAATACTACTTAAATTTTGACTCCAAGCGATTCAAAATTTGTATCCTGAGTAAATTAAGTCCAAAGACATATCCAGTATTCAAGATTTGACATCTCATTTACAGGGTGTTTTATTTCTAAGTCCAAAGTCAGAAAACTTCTAATTAAAAAATGACACATTTATCAAATGGAACACACTATATATTTTTCTGCCATCTTATAGCTCGTCAAACACTCTCCGAACGATTATACAGGATGAAATATCCTGAGTGGGGAACACCCAGCCCTCGGGGTTTCCTAAATTTAATGTTGTTTCCCTAATTTAAGTTGTCAATAGAACAGCTACAAATGGTGAGAAAACTCGAAATACCGTTATAAGTTCAGGAGAAGTTAGTAGCCGTAAATTAGCTTCACTGTGTGCTACGTCACAGTCAACGACAAACCGAATAACGCGCAAATATAAATACCATCCGTACCATATTGAGTTATATCAGGAACTTCACGATGAAGATTTTCATAGGCGCGTTACTTACTTACGGCCCAAATTATAGTAAACCAAATTTAAAAAAAAAATGTGTTGTATTCAGATGAGGCAGGTTGAATTAAAACGTTCCATTAAATTTAGAAACTCCGAGCCCTGGGTATTCGCCGCTCAGAATATTTCATCCTGTATAATCTTTCAGCAAAAAGACCAATGTTATCTGCCTCGATCAAAACATAAATCATATCGATTAATTCATTTTTGGAAAAATTCATTTTGAGTATAAATAACTGGACAAT
Organism: Philopedon plagiatum; assembly: GCA_963971165.1. NCBI lineage: Eukaryota > Metazoa > Arthropoda > Insecta > Coleoptera > Curculionidae > Philopedon > Philopedon plagiatum. The sequence continues at coordinate 118,707,839 of OZ020189.1, forward strand.
AAACGTTACAGTAAAAACATTTAACTTTAAAACCGATCTGATTCTTAATGTCATCCACTAACATTATTTTCATTTGTTTTCCATGGCTACTGAGATCCATTGACAAAAGATGCTATAACGAGAACAGAAAATCCCGAATATATATATATATATATATATATATATATATATATATATATATATATATATATATATATATATATATATATATATATATATATATATATATATATATATATATATATACATATATATATATATATATATATATATATATATATATATATATATATATATATATATATATATATATATATATATGTATATATATATATATATATATATATATATATATATATATGTATATATATATATATATATATATATATATATATATATATATATATATATATATATATATATATATATATATATATATATATATATATATGTATATACAGTGACCGGCAAAAAGTTCGCAACATATGGGAAAAATTTTTATTAGGTGATTATTGGAAAAACTTTTCCGGGGGATCGGTTCTGCATGTCCGATAACCTAGAAATCGATTTTGACATACGTCACGTGACCACTGGTATAGCGTCAAATTAAAAAAAAAATTGTTAATTTACAAAAAGTGAGGTTAGTTGACGAGATATCAAAAAAAGTTATTTGAAAAAATTGCTTAGAATTAAATTCTAGGTCCTTGTGCAAAATTTTAAGATTTTATTTAAAAAAATTGGAAAACTCAATTTTTTTTAAATATTTTTTTATCGATTTACAAATTTCCAGTTTTTTTCGTTTAGATAGCTTGGCTAATGTAAAGCCCATATATCTGGATGAAAATAAACGAATGTAGTAGTTTTTTCTACAATTGACAGGACAAAATTAAAAAAAACAGGGTTTCGCCGGACGCTAGCTGTTGCAATGATTTGTATCTAGCAGCAGTGTCAAAATTTTAGAGACATTTCAATGAGATTACATTGAGAAAACCTTAATCGTCTTAAATATATCTGAAGTTCGACTTTTTGTAAAGTTAAGGGGAGTAAAATAGATAATAAACAAAAAATTACCTGTTTATTTAATCGAAATTTCATAAACGAAAACCAATGTAAGAAAAACTTAAAAGTAGTCAAATTCTGTACTAACAACATAAAAAATCATTGTTTTTCCTTGGGTGCACAAAATTTAAAACTCAGTATGACCACCATTTCTCTCCATACATACTATTGTTCTCGAGCGCAACTCTCGATTAACATTTCCGAGCATTTTACGATTTATTTGCAATACACAATTTCTAATGACATTCTCTAAATTTTGTATATTCCTAAAGGGTCGATGTTTGTATACAGAGTTCTTTAGGTATCCCCACATAAAGAAATCTAACGGAGTCAGATCTGGTGATCTCGCAGGCCACGGATTTTCAGAAAACCGTCCTATCCACTGGTTTCCAAATTCTTGATCCAGCCATCTCTTCACCTCATTTGTGGAATGAATGCTAGCTCCGTCTTGTTGAAAGTATAAATTTCTTCTTTCGGCTAATGACAAATTGTCTAAAAAGTCAGATATCTCAGTTTGTAGAAATTCTAAATATCGTTCTGAATTTAAATTGTCTCTAAAGAAAAAAGGTCCCACTATTCTGAGGTTGAAAATTCCGCACCACACATTAACCTTAAAACTATATTGGTCTTTACTCTGAATTACAAAGTCTGGGTTTTCGGTGGCCCACCATCTACAGTTTTGTGAACTGACGGTTCCGTTAGAGGTAAATGTAGCTTCATCCGAGAAAAGAACGTTCTTTGGGAAATTAAAATCTTCCTCAATCATACCCTGGAACCAGGCACAAAAATCGAAGCGGGCGTCATAATCCCTATCTTTTAATACTTGTACAAATTTAGGTTTGTACGGATGAAATTTGTTTCTTTTTAATATCCTCCGCACAGATCTTTCGTGAATGTTAGTGATCTCCGATATTTGACTAACTGCTAATTGGGGTGTTTCTGTGATCGACAAACACACATCCAGAGAACCTTCGTCACCTGTTACCGGTTTTTCATGGGAAACTTTATACTGATTTTCTACCGATCCCGTTTCTTTAAATTTATTGACTAGACGAGATACTGTGGAATAATGGAGGGATTTATCGGGGTGCCTCTCATTAAAAATTGCTGCTGTTTCTCTATGGCTTTTGTAATTATCTCCAGAAATTAAAATAATTTCTATCTTTTCCTGAAGAAGTAGTGTGGGTGCCATTTTAAGGAATAAAATATTAATAAACTTATGTAAAATATCAAACTTAGTAAGATGCGAGACATAAACCAATGACATAGGTTGAAATCAAACAAATTATAATTTGTTTGACATTTTTCTGTTGTTTTTAACCTACTAGATTATTTGGTTGTTTTAATTTCAGAGCCTGCTTTGGTAGTTTTAAGTACAACTAAATAGACCTGGTTGTTAAATTTATGTGCGAAAAATCTTAATAAAATCTTGATACAGTCATTTCATTAGATTCAAACCATTGCAACAGCGAGCGTCCGGCGAACACCTATTTTTTCGATTTTGTCCTGTCAATTGTAGAATTGTAGATCTGACTCCGTTAGATTTTTTTATGTGGGGATACCTAAAGAACCCTGTGTACAAACATCGACCCTTTAGGAATATACAAAATTTAGAGAATGTCATTATAAATTGTGTATTGCAAATAAATCGTAAAATGATCCGAAATGTTAATCGAGAGTTGCGCTCGAGAACAACAGTATGTATGGAGAGAAATGGTGGTCATACTGAGTTTTAAATTTTGTGCACCCAAGGAAAAACAATGATTTTTTGTGTTGTTAGTACAGAATTTGACTACTTTTAAGTTTTTCTTACATTGGTTTTCGTTTATAAAATTTCGATTAAATAAACAGGTAATTTTTTGTTTATTATCTATTTTAATCCCCTTAACTTTACAAAAAGTCGAACTTCAGATATATTTAAGACGATTAAGGTTTTCTCAATGTAATCTCATTGAAATGTCTCTAAAATTTTGACACTGCTGCTAGATACAAATCATTGCAACAGCTAGCGTCCGGCGAAACCCTGTTTTTTTTTTGTCCTGTCAATTGTAGAAAAAACTACTACATTCGTTTATTTTCATCCAGATACATGGGCTTTACATTAGCCAAGCTATCTAAACGAAAAAAACCGGAAATTTGTAAATCGATAAAAAAATATTTAAAAAAAATTGAGTTTTCCAATTTTTTTAAATAAAATCTTAAAATTTTGCACAAGGACCTAGAATTTAATTCTAAGCAATTTTTTCAAATAACTTTTTTTGATATCTCGTCAACTAACCTCACTTTTTGTAAATTAACAATTTTTTTTTTAATTTGACGCTATACCAGTGGTCACGTGACGTATGTCAAAATCGATTTTTAGGTTATCGGACATGCAGAACCGATCCCCTGGGAAAGTTTTTCCGATACTCTCCTAATAAAAATTTTTCCCATATGTTGCGAACTTTTTGCCGGTCACTGTATATATATATATATATATATATATATATATATATATATATATTATATATATATATATATATATATATATATATATATATATATATATATATATATATATATATATATATATATATATATATATATATATATATATATATATATATATATATATATATATATATATATATATATATATAATATATATATATTCGGGATTTTCTGTTCTCGTTATAGCATCTTTTGTTAATGGATCTCAGTAGCCATGGAAAACAAATGAAAATAATGTTAGTGGATGACATTAAGAATCAGATCGGTTTTAAAGTTAAATGTTTTTACTGTAACGTTTATTGTCCAGTTATTTATACTCAAAATGAATTTTTCCAAAAATGAATTAATCGATATGATTTATGTTTTGATCGAGGCAGATAACATTTGTCTTTTTGCTGAAAGATTATACAGGATGAAATATTCTGAGCGGCGAATACCCAGGGCTCCGAGTTTTCTAAATTTAATGGAACGTTTTAATTCAACCTGCCTCATCTGAATACAACACATTTTTTTTAAATTTGGTTTACTTTAATTTGGGCCGTAAGTAAGTAACGCGCCTATGAAAATCTTCATCGTGAAGTTCCTGATGTAACTCAATATGGTACGGGTGGTATTTATATTTGCGCGTTATTCGGTTTGTCGTTGAGTGTGACGTAGCACACACAATATATAAAATCCCGAATATATATATATATATATATATATATATATATATATATATATATATAATATATATATATATATATATATATATATATATATATATATATATATATATATATATATATATATATATATATATATGTTACATTGGATCTCCTCGGCCCGGGTCCAATGACTTTAATTGGCGCACGAGGTCGCCAAGTAGATTCCAGGACTAGCCCGGGGCTCGCCCTGGAATCTACTTGGCACTTGCAAAATACTACTTTCCGGTCTTGTAACGTAAATTACTATTTTACATAAAAAAAATACGTGTAAAGTTATTTAAATTACACAGTTCATATCTCGTGTGATTGTTGTCGTCGCTTTCGCCTCGAGTATCAAACCACCGTTGAGTTTATAAGATAACTTTGATCTCTGAGCATATAATATACTATATAAGAAAATTTTAGGAAGGGGACGTAATACTTAAACCCTTACTATTTTATCAGAATATACAATAACTCAGCATTTCCATAATAACCCTCTTTAAAGAAACACCTTTTAAAAAAAACTATTCATTAGCATTATCTTGAAACCGTATTTCGCTCATTAAATTATGGATTTTTACAGCTTATATAAAGCAGATTTAAACCTTAGACTTTTATGTGCAGGGCAACTGAAAATTATAGCCTGTGGCGAGCTTAACACAAACCCGCTGTCACTTTAATGCCACACTACTAAATCAAAGCAAAGCAGATTTGTTCTTTACCACAAATAAATTCAATATAGGTTGGATTAAATATACAAACAAATTTACCGTAAGACTGTAAATTTGCCTTTAAGCTGTACTTGTAGTTTAGATGAGTGATAGGTACAGGACAGGCGGAGTCGAAGAGGCGAAGTTTGTATAGTCAATGTTATACCTTTATGTAATGTAGTAGCAATGAAACTCCACAGTCATATAAAAATAAATTACCATACAATTTTACACACTGAGTTGACAGTGCCCTGCTAAAAGTAATTTAGACCCTGTAAATTCCAAAACCCGGTGCGAACCCCAAGCATTAAATACGCTAGTTTGAAAAATTAGTTAAAAATTAGTTTAAAAAACTCAATTTAGTATGACTGCTTATGGATTTATCTAAACTCATTTAAAAAGTTTAAATATCTTCATCAAGTAACTCACTTGCTACAAAGTACGCATTTTAAATGACTGTGATCTTTTTACATTTAATTATTTTATGTTCAACTGCGCCACAATGACACTGTTTATGCTTGTGTTTGACGGCCATAAGTTACTGCTTTATTGAACTCAATTCAATAAAGTTACTTTTCTGGACAGAGGAGAGAAAAATATGCTATAAAAAAAACGGTAACTAAAGTCTACAAATCCTAAATATCTATTATTTAAACAACAGTAACTAAAACCTACATAGAACAAAATATATAAATGGCAATGAATATTTATGACACAGTTTCTATTACAGCTAATATTGAGGCCCGTGCTGGAGGTAGGTGGTGGTGGTATTATGAAGATTCTGAGCTTGTATCATTTTTGGTGGTTCGAAAGAACATTGTGGTCCCATCATTCAGGTGGCAGCATTTATTTTGCTACTTTCAGATTCCTCAATGTAGCCTCTTGCTGCAGTTGATGAACGCCATACCCCGTGTCGCATTATACTTTCCATGCTCGTCCCTGAATTTGGTAGAAGACTTGCCGACGTGCGTCTAAAGCAGAGGCTGGTTATTTTAGGTTCTCTAGTCCGAAATAGTTTGCAACATTACTTGACACACCAGCAATTTTGTGAACTCCAACTGGTTTGCACGGTGCATTTTGCTTTTTGTATAATTTACAAAAAATCGACTGTGCGACGGTCTAAGTTTCATGTATTTTCGGATTATTTCCAGTAAGTTTACATTTTCCATTTCTCCAGGCAATATGATGAAATACCTACCTTTCTTTGTCTTTGTATCAAACAGTTTAACTAGAAAGCGAGTTTTAAAATCTTCCACTGCATCTGTAGTTAGTGAAACTAATTCGTGCCGCCAGCGGCAGGCACCTGCAATGCCAAATATAAGAATAGCCTTATTTAATAAATGATATTTTTCATCTGCTTGAGTTAAAAAAAGATCTACATTTGCTTTGCTTAGAGTGAGAGACTTTTTAGGTTTGTGTTATTCAGATTTTCGTTTTAAATAAGATATAACACTGAGAAATTTATCTATATCTATTTCCTCAATTAAATTGATAGTAGATCGTAACATCGAGTACTTAGTCCATAAAGAAGAGCTTTTAAATTACTTAAATTTGCCTTCAAAATAGGCTAAAATGGAGTCCTCAGTCCTTTTTGAAATGTTCATACTTTTACACCACTTACTATATTCGGAATATACGTTTTCGTACAACGCTTTGGATTTCTTGGGTAAAATTGCTTCTTTCGCATTGGCTGCCAACAACTTAACATTTTCTTTTTCCTTAAAACTGTGTATGTTAATGCCTTTCCGAAAAATTTCATCGCGTTTACACAACAGATATTTGATTATTCATTGTCGTTACTAACAATGATAACACATTGTAACTATAGAAATATTATAAGAGCACACTAGGAAATTTTAAAAAAATCGTAATTTAGGATTTTAATTTCAGTAAAAAACATGCAGTAGAACATAAAACGATGTATGTTATTCGTACATAATGCGCTTTATTGGACTTGCCTTCTTTATTGGCTTTGCTCACTATGCTCGCTCAGCCATAAACAAGGACTCGTCCAGTAAAGTTATACATTATGCACTAGTAATATAAATATCTATATAGTATATTAAAGACTTTGAATTTGACAATCTTTATTTATTGAGTGTCGTTCACTTAGTGTGGGTGTCAGAAGATATAACAATATTTCAGAGCTGACCTTACCAATGATAAATAGATTTTGTCTCTTACATCTCCTTGGCATTGTTTTTAAAACTTGTGTTTAGACCTGTTGTCACCTGATAAGCATCGAAAATTATTTTATTTACAAGGAGATTTCAATCAGTTCCAGGATGACAACCAGAAACCTAAATATTTTAGACAAAAAACCGGTACTGGTAATCAACTTCGGTAAAACTGATACTGTTTTACTGTCTTACTTAATTAAATATCTGGTTTCGTAATCGGTTATCAAATCTTAACCAGCGTTAAAAATCTCTATCTGTTCTCGGTCCGCTCAGTTAATGTAAGGACAGCGGGTAGTTAAATAAATACTTTTTCGTTCTTCTTTTATATTGGAATTTGTCCTAGAAATGTAGCCCGTAGTTCTATTGCCATAAAATCTCTAAATTAAGACTAGCTATGTGCCACAAATGAACACCTGACAACCAGCTATTGATCAGAAGTGCTCTTTTATTCGGCATAACGTTTTATGTGATTTCGCAGAAAATTATTTTTTGCAAGTATTGTAAAAATGGATGGGAACCAGAAACGAAAAGTGAATTTTTCTTCGATCGAAATTCATTTATTGATGACATATATTTTGCTACAACATAATTTAATTATTTATTCATTTAAGTTAACGGACGGACATCGCAAACAAAGTTCTTAAAAAACAGTTCACACAAGTGATTCCTGAATATCCAAAAATATGGTGTGTTGAGTAGCTTACGTATATTCATTTTGTATAAATTCTTTTATTTCCTCGTCATAATCATCAGATATAGCAACTGATTCTTTTAACTCGATTTTTGAATATAATTCACTCCTTGTTTATAAAAAATGGTTACAATCATAAAAAAACACAACTAAAACTTCTTCGGCCGCATAAAATTCGTACACATATATACACACCGAATAAATACTTTAAATGGAGTACTTACTACTCGTTATTATGCCATAGATGTTCCTCTATTTGAGCAAGTATACCTATATCTCTAATGGGATCTTTTTTACGACGAAACTGTTTTAAAACCTTTTCCGACGAGCGTGCGGAAAGTGCACGTTTCCACACTGTTTTGGATGCGTTTTCCGCACTTGTGCGGTAAAGTTACGTTTGCATACAAATTAAAAAAGAAAACATTCAGTTAAATGTTGTTTCTACTAGCTACCAGCTACAAAATCGCCTTTGCAAGCACTCTGCATTAAGTGGACGTCATAGTTCGACAAATTATGTTGGCTGGGGAACTGTTTGTGTGATGTCATAAACGCAAATGTCTGACTAGCTTGTTTATGCAAGAGATTTTATTGTTCTTTTGGTATCGTTTCCTTAGCAACGAGTACATAAAAAGTGTCTTAAGTCAGTTAAATTTTCTAAGTAACTGCGATATTTAAGACAACTCTAAGTTAACCACCCTTAAAATGGATAATTTCGATGACGAAATAATAGAAGCGGCCAACGAGGCAAGTAGTCGTTTAATACCCGAGAAGTCGCAGCAATGATACGAAAAGGAATTTCTAGCTTTTGAAATAGGGTGTACTGAGACAAAAGTATCGTCATTAAAAGAAGAGGTATTTATAGGATATTTTAATCATCTATCCAAAAGATATTCACCTTTTACCTTATGGTTCAAGTACTACATGATTAAGCTCATCATCTAACTTAAAAAATACATCGGTTTGAGCAGATTTTTCAAGTTAACTGCCTTTTTTTAAAAAGGCTTAATGACAGATTTAAGCCAAAAAAATCAAAAATTCTCGAAAAAGCAGATATTGAGAAGTTTCTCTCTAAGGCGGCTCTCACATTGAAGCAACGTGCAATAAGCAACTACCAACTGTCAATAAACAACACGCAATATTATTTTGACCGCGTCTCACACTCAAGCAACAGTATTCGCAGCAGTCTCTAGCTATCATGTCATCCGACGACTCCGATGATACGGCGACATCTTGTTAAATCAAAACAATTCGCAACACAATTCACCTTACGGTATCACTGGGCAACATTTATGTTGCCTGAAATTATGAATATTTTTGAAGGCGACATCACTGTTGCCATGGTGTGAGAGGTAATATTAAATGCCGTGAATTTTCATTATGCGATACATATTGCGCGTTGTTAGTTGCCTATTGCTTGTTGCCTGTTGCTTTAGTGTGAAAGCCGCCTAAAGTGCCAGATAATATTTACCTAATGATCAAAGTTACAACAATTTTCTGCCTTTCAGGCGCTTGTCGCAGGGAAGAGTTGATGAAGCTCACCATAGACAGTATTAAAGAGGAAGAAGGTATTTTATTAATAATAATACCCAATACAAAGACAGTGTTCAAAGAAAATTCGTTGTATGTAATCCTGAATCTGAAATAAGCTACATTGAACTGTACAAAAAGTACAAATTCTTACGTCCTGCGGTCCTACCAATACCTTTCATCGACGATTTTTCTTAGCGTACAAAGATGAAAAATGTTCCAAACAATGTCTGGGCACTGCGTTGGAAAAATGCCTTCAAGTATAGCAGGGTAGGTACTTAGGCCTGCAAAGTCCTGAGATTTATACCGGACATCGTTTCCATAGATATTCAGCGACAATGCTGGAAATCTCCGACTTCAATATTACCAACATTATGAGACACGGTGGGTGGCAGTTCAGTGGCAGAGTCCTATATTGAAGACTGTATTGAGAATAAAAAGAAAATATAAATATACTTGAAAAACCATGTAGCAACAGATATCAGGCAACCGTCTGTATTGTTAGACTCATCAGATGACACGTCTAGCAGTAGTATCTGTTTAACTCTAGCAGCAACAACTTTACATCAAACCACAAATATACATTACACTTTAACCGAAATTCAGTCAATATCAATGGTTGTCAGAAAAACTACAGGAAACGAGCGAAAAGAAATGAAATCCGCAATCATCTAATGTTTCTTACTAATAAAGTATGCATGTATTATAAAAATAACCAATGTTTTTTTTTTAGTTTTCTTAAAAGAAAGAGTACGGAAAAGTTACTTTACTGCACAAGCGCTAAAAGTCACTTTTCCTTTCGATATTTACAAAAAAAGAAACTGGTCATTTAACGCCAACAATAGTTCTTTGCATGCTTTTCATATTTATAAACCCGTTTTTTCAATTTAGTAATAATAAAATTTTGTTTTTCTCTAAATTTTTGTTAAACTGAAAGTAAACCGGCGCTCGTAGGTAAAATTTTGCACTTAATACATGCGGAAAGTGTCTTTTCCGCCCTTGGCGGCTTGCCGTCGCGTGCCGAAAAATGGCACCACTTTCCGCACTAGTTAGGTAACTATCTATTCTACATTTATTTTCTTAGCAATTTAGTATGTTGCTTATGGTTTTGACAATAAAACAACGCCAAGATACTCATAGTGACATTTTTATTTTTTAAATTATTATTTAGTAGCTGTGCTATGTGGTTTAACAAATCTAGTGCTCTACTTAAAATAAAATATTTATTTGGTTTGTCTTCAATATGTCAAATTTTTGTAATAAGTATAAAATACTTCTACGAGAAGCACAACAACGGACAGTGCCACTCCATAAATAAATATCATGATCACATAAAGGCAGTCAAATATTCTTACTGACTGGAAATTACCACCTTGATTATTGCAGCGAGGTTTTCTGGCCATTCGCACTTTTGATCTTTCGGCAATACCTCTTTCCTGTATATTTAGCAGCCTAGAACAGTAATTATGTGATTGAAAAACATCCATTACTTAACAAACACAACCGTGGCCAAAGTCACATGACAACGTCTAAAGACTTTAATGGTGTTGCAAAGAACTTCATTGGTATCCAGGATATATAACTCAGTGTTTATTTTTGTTAAATCTCACGTTTTTTAGGGATGCATGGTGATTTATTGATGAGCAATAATGGACCATGAAGCCCGTACATATCGCTCGCGTAGCTATTACTCATCAGAAGTAATTTAATATTTATAATATGCTTTCTTGAGCTCTAAACCCGTGTGAGCTGTTCCACTTATAGGTATATACCATGGGGAATGAGGGGAAGACTTAGCAAGTTGTCTGGATTTTTCAGTTTGCTTTTCAGTTTATTTCTATAATAATTGTAGTTTCACATTTATTTTCTTTAGTGCGACTGGTGCTTATATAGGGCAAACCCAGACAATGATTCGTTGATAAGATTTATACCAAGAGGTTCTTTAGACACACATCAAAAAAGTCACCTGAAATCATTAACTTTGACAACGTTGGGAACTGGAAAAAAAATGTTTCTAAGTAAATTTTACTTTATATTCTATAGTGTAAAATTATACCCACCACACTTTAAAAATTTCTGTATATCCTGAAGACTTTGAAACTGCGGGGTATGTTTTCATCTGAAAAATATTTGTACCTAGTTAACTTTAAAATGGGATTTTAGCTTAAACATCTTTATAGGTCAGAAATTAATAATTTGAGCCACTCAAAGTCATATCTAATTCAATTGATGGCAAACTGATTCACATCCAACAGTCTTCTAATAAGAGCGAACAATAAAATAATAAAGAACGAACCGAAAACTAAATTCCTGATCGTTTGTTACGATCTCACATGGTCGTCACATATTGATTATCTTTCCAGCGCTATGTCACAACTTAACTTAAAAATCATCCTCTATATCCACGCTCATGTCATGAGCCGATATTCTCATTGCATTATAATTTGAGGTTCTACTGGTGAGATTCAGACGATATTTTTGTTGCAGAAGCGATTGTTAAGAAGTGTCGCTGGAGTTAGTTATTATTAAATTTTTGTACTATATTCTTGTATTGTTACAAGATAATAGTTCGGAGTAAATACAACAATAGGTAAGAACGGTAGACTCTGTCGTAAAGGGGTACGGTTGGCGAATCTTTAGGTATGCCCGAAGATGACTAATAAGAAATTGGAAAATCGATAATTGAATGTGATTTTGGTGAGTTGTTTTGATTTTGTCAGAGAAACAAAATACCTTTCTGAAATATTTATAGTGCCGGGCTGGTTTCCTTTTGTGACTTTCGTTTGCGTTGTAACAGACTTGATTTCTAATTGGCCAGCCGGCGGAAGTGCTGAAATAAAAAGAATATATAATTTGTAAATTAGAGGGCAAGGTCCTCTTTTTATCTTGAGACCTGTGAGGAGTAGCTTTTATAAAACATGCTGGAAGAGTCCTGGAAAATATTAGATCAATTTGTAAGCTAGGAGCTCAAAAACATCTCCAGCTCTCCTTGCTACCCTAATAAGCTGGCTCAGAAAGTCTCCACGCTACCCTAGTTAGTTCACCTATAATTAGTTCACCCTAGTTAGTTCAGCTATAGTTAGTTCAGATATAGTTTATTCAGCTAAAGTGAACCTAGTTTGCCCAGTTTGTTACCCCAGTTTGTTCAGCTAAAGAGAGGCCAGGTACATGGGACCAAATCTGTTGCAACCAGCGACGTTAGAGTGCTTAGGAATGTATGTAGTCTTTAGTACGATTTTATAGTCTAGTTGCGCTAGTATTCTGGAAAATTTAGTAACTGCGGGTCAATTTAATTTGGAGTGTCCTCATAGGACAGTATAGTTTTTTATTTGGTGTTCGTAGCACAATATAATTTTCTGGTACACAAAGTAAAGTTTATACGAAGTCAATCGGAATAGCCATAAAAACTGGAACACGGGTTACAGGCGGCGTCTTCTTTATGAAGCATGGGCGTGGTGCAACACTAGGAATGGAAAAATATTTTACCGAATTAATTTTATTTTGTGTACACGAAACCAATTGAAACAGCATAAAAACTGTTAAGGTCGGCATTGCGGCGCCGCATTTAACTTATATGGATAAAAATTTATTCCCAGTAATTTTCATATACCTACACGAACCTATTTTTCTAAAATCAGTACTATATAGGGTAATGATTGAAAAACACTTACCCGTTTATTATTTTTTATTCCTCGTGAATTTCATAAAAAATCAAAATTCAGTATCCGAATTCTCAGAGCTTGAATCCGAATTTGGGGTTATAATAATGGGGTCAATGGCCGGTAAAATGCAATATTCACTCTCCGTCTTTATGACATGCTGGACACATTTCATCCATATACCGCTGTCGTTTACTTCATCAACAACTGTCCTTATATTTCCTAGTACTGTCAGAGAGTCAGTTGGGGATTGATTATATTTCCTCAGTTTATTCTTGACTGCAGACCAAATCATCTCGATCGGATTAAATACGCAGTAATAGGGGGGAGGCGTAAAATAGTATTACCATGTGCTTCGCATACTTTGTCGATTACATATTCCTTTTTAAAGTTCTTTTTTTGTAGGTTCCAATAACACCTTTTTTGTAGCCTTTTGAGGAATTTTCATGCATTTACTTTCCATGAATTTAAGAATTTCATCCTTCTTTGTGCTGCTGTTAGGAATTTTGTTTTGTAGACGTGAATGATAAGATGCATTATCCATAACAATGACAGAATGTGGGGATATATTTGGCAGCAATTGTTCAATAAACCACTTTTCGAATAGACTGGCGGTCATATCTTCATGGTAGTCAGCCGACGATTGCTTTATATTTTTGGCCGACAATAATAAAGCGTTAGGAACAAAACCCTGATCACTGCTTGCGTGTAGTATGATTATTCGTTTACCGCGAGAACAAGGTCCATTTAGTGTGCACTTATTACTATCATCCACCCAACCATATTTAACAAGATCGGGTGTGTCGAACCAAGTTTCGTCAAGATACACTATCTCCCTGTTTGATTGGCGGTATTCCTTAATTTTACGTAAATATTCTTGCCGCCATTCTACGATACAAGGCGATTCCATTATAACCATTCTTTTGTTCAATTTTTTGTACTTGAAGCCACAATCTAGCAAAATATTACGTAAGGTGTCCTGAGATTTATATTCATTATCGGGATAATCCCGTAACTTATCCTGAATCATTTCTAATGTCGGGACTTTATTTTCTTGGTAAAATTGATATACTACTCGGCCTATAACTTCTTTGTCACCATTATCAACTTTTTTTAGCTTCTAAATAGCTCTTTTTCGCTTTACAGAATGGTCGATGATATCTCCTGCTCTAATCACATTGTAAATTGTAGTACGAGCAAGTTTAGTGAGTTCACAAATTCTTTTTCAAATTTCGTTTTGTGAGGCCCCACGACTTTCACTTTTTAAGCAAGTGTAAATATTTAAAATAAGTCTCTGGGTTTGAACATGTAAGTCTTTATTAAAAAATTCCGACGGCTCCGCCATGGAATCGGCTCCCACATTGTCCGTTTCATTATCAGAAACATCAAAAGGTCTCCACAACGCCATCTTGATTAAATATTTAAATAACAACAACAAATCAAATAACAACAGCAATAACAACAACAACGGTAACAACAACAAAACAATATGAAAAAACACAACACTGGGGACACTCTAAGACACTCGCTAAAATTCCCCAGAACGAAGAATAAACTAATTTTAATGCCTTCCATTTTAATAATCAAGCCACAGCACTGCCAAAGCGCTGAGAATTTTGCGGGCAATGCAAACGCAGGTGTCTACAGTGGACCACACATTTTTAGACATTATTTTATTTTTGTGTCCACCAAATATTATTTCATCAACTAGGATATTCATACAGGGTCTAATCATCATAAAATTAGGTAATTTTTATTTGGGATTTATTGGTAAATTTAGCAGACCCGGTACGCGACCCTTTTGTGTAGCTGTTCCGATTGACTTGGTATAAACTTTAACATCGAGCCAGTCTGCTAGATTGTAGATTGACCTTTTTTAGTGACCGCAGGTCAATTTATATTTGATATATAATATATATATATATATATATATATATATATATATATATATATATATATATATATATATATATATATATATATATATATATATATAACTTGCAAAATAACTGGATATCGGTCAATAAAATAGTATATTAGCTACTCTTTTACATATACCAAGCTTTCGTAACTATTTGGTTACTTCGTCAGGGCTAAAATTAGAAATTATTAGGAACTATAAACATATTTTTATAATGTTGATATTTTACCAATGCGGTGAGTTATATTTTCCTTATTAAAAAATTATTGTTATCAGTAGATATCATATAAAAGTTTGTATAAAATAAAAATTTAATAAAATGGTATGAATCCTTAATAGAAACTTGTAAAATGTTGACACTTCTGACTTTTCTTATAAAAATTATCAATTTGACGTAAATAATTTTTGGTATTTCTTTGAAGGTGTAAAGGTATAAATCAGGTATTTAAAATTTTCTTTTAAAAATATATAGTTAAATTAGTGTTCTAATGATAAAAGGTATGAGTAAATTATGCTTAAATCGTTAATGTCAGTTTTAAGATTGATGGAATTTCCATGTTTATATATTTCAGCCATTTCTAGAAAAAGTCTTTTTTGTATGTTAGGTTCGATATGTAAAATTTTTAAATTATTATAATTTGGATGATGTCCTGTTTCTATACAATGTTTTGACATTGCAGTTCTATCTTTAGACAACCTTATATCACTTTTGTGACCTGCCATTCTATTTTTTAATGTTTGGCTAGTTTGTAATAATATATAATATACAATATCCCGTTATTTTGCAAGTTTTATTATAACGGTCGTTATCCTACTGATATATATATATATATATATATATATATATATATATATATATATATATATATATATATATATATATATATATATATATATATATATATATATATATGAAGGAAACAGCTTGACTGTGCGCCAATCTAGGGGCTTTGATCAAATTTGTCACAGTCTGGCGTCCAACCAACATCTTGTATTGGATCAAGGTCCTTAGATGTCCTTCGATTCTACTTCATGTGAAAATATTATGCTAAGAGCGACTAATACGAGCTGCCGTGCCCAGGTCAGAACATCTAGATTACCTGGTAAAAGATGTAACGTGAGGATCCTTAGGGAAAAGTAGTTTATAATATTAATAAACGCCGTAAGCAGAATAAGAAGAGTGTGTCATAAATTCATTGAACATAATGGTTTGCAGTTTGAGCAATATATTCAGAGGCTTTAATTTATTATTTGTTACATTCAAAATAACGGATCAAATACAATAACTTTTTTCGTAACCTAAAGTTTTCTGTGTTTTGTTTTAGAATTTGAGTTTTATATGATATTACATAATTGAAGACTGAATTAATTTAATTTTCAAGTGAATAAAAACATGGCAGTTTTAGTTCTAGCTAGGATTTTCTATATATCTAGATAGTCGGTAGTGTTGTGGTTTAAAAAATAATATAATTTTAATAACTTTATGAAAATACAGGACACAACCAGTTTTTTTAATCTAAATACTTTAATTGACGTTAAACACGGCGAACTACGCAAAATTTAAGTTTAAAATTAAATTGTTCGATTTAAGAGCTAAAATAAAGATAACTATAAAGTGGTATATATTTTTGAAACGCTCTCGTCAGGCGAAATTTAATGAATAAGAAACATACAGAGTGTTCCATTAGAAAAAACATATATTTGGTTAATATCTCCAAAAATCTGATGAAAATCTAACCACGCCACTCGATTCTACGTCGAATACCCTAATAGAATAAATTTTTACTTTTTTTATAAGTTACAAGATAACTGAGAGACGAGGTGGTCCGAAGATGGAAAAAAAATTAATTTCGTCCTGTATGTCAAAAACGAAGAGGACCAAGAAAAATATTTTTGTGCCATCTTTCGGTTCATCAAAAAGAAGCAACACTTCGTGAAAATCGCAACTCTTTATCTCCAACAACATCCGAGATACCCTGCAATTACAACTAAATCCGAACACCCTGCACATTGTTTAGACAAAACGATAATAATGGAAATGAAATTATTACCATACCTAGGATTACAGATTTTCTAATTCAATACAAACTTCCTAAGCTAACATTAATACTTTTAGCTATTTTGTATAATCTTAAACAATATGTTATTTTTTAGACAATAAAACCGATGGAAGTTCAGTTTGTTAACACGAATGTTCAGTATCAAATTAAAATAGACAGTAAAATAGATTGAAGGAAATCTATCATTTGTCGCAATTAAAAAATAATGGGAATAGTTGCATTTCAAGCCAATTTTTACAGGTTGAAATCTGACAGTGAGTATATGTAAAGTCATAACTAATTTTATTTTTACATTAGATCCACCACCAGTATTGCAGAAGAAAATAAATTTTTCGTTGATGTATTTCATAATCTTGATTTAAAAATATTTTATCGTATAAAAAAGCTCGTAGTGATCTAGAAGTTGTAGGCATTCTTATCTTTTTACATTCTTAAAATATGAGGAATTTACATTTTAAATGAAATATTCATTTAATCATGTTAATAAGTAAAATCGTAGTTCTCGATTATAATTAGAAATATGATTTTCATAATAGTATAACGTCGATTTACTTTTTATTTCGATTTAATTTAAATTATTTCATTACTTGTAATTTTAATTAGCACCAGCTTGTTTTGAACAAATTCGGATTTCTGTTATTTCGAAACTAAACTTATCAGATGTTTTACAATGTAGATACAATCTTATTTTATGGAAGCTAAAAAGGGGCATTTATTGACGAAGCAATGAGGTGACTTCTTATTTGTATTTTAATCAGATTACCAAGAAACCCTTTCAACAAAAGCCTTTTAATGAGAGAAACTCAAAATACTTGCACAAATTGAGCAATATTCTTATACGGATTGCTTTTCCTTTTATAATCCTCTTAATCATTTACTCTATTTGAAAATAAGTCTAAAGAATTGGAGTTGGATCTGTCTTTTCCATTTTTATCTTATTTACCCTAATTTCCCAAAAATAAATATTACGACAATGCAATAATCCCTTAAATTACTTGGGTAATAATAATGTTGATATGCGTTTTAACAGAATAGTACGGTTTCATCAAATGGATTTAAATATTTTTTTTTAAATTCTAAGCATTTCAGACAATATTCAGTGCTACAGTACAATTTTGTGAAATAAAATCGATCAATAAAGTAATACAACTACATACATGGTTTTTATAACCGTATTGTAATTTAATATGTATGTGTGTACTTTGGTAACTTTTGGTGGAATTACAATTAGTCATTAATTCAAACTTCTAACAAGTGATTTTCAATTATTTTGATCGAAGGTGGCTTTGGATTTTTAAAGTGGCATGGCTATTGTGCGTGATAGTGACATGATTATTTGTGACATTTCCGTTTGATTTGAATTTGTGTATTCATAAAGTTTAAAAAATTAATTTAATTTTGTTTTTTCGTAATTATTTGAAAGTAAATAATTATTGTTTTTTCTTTCGGGAAACCGTCTTTTGATTGCTATAGTGTGATATTTGCGGGATATCATTTAATCTCTTGTTGCCTTTTGACTTTGTGAGCGGTACGAGTTTTGACGAAGCTCTGTTGCCGGATTGAATGTTTTTCAGTAAAAATGTTTAGCGAAGCTCAACAATTTTTTACCGTGGAGTTTTTGTTCAAAATGCAATCAAAATAGACCGTGTGTGTTCTATTCACGACTGCTTTGATGAATTTAGAAACGAGTTTCCTGATGTTGCGGTGACCTTTCATAATTTTTGCACTGGGTCACAATATCTGTTAAATAAATTTCGTCCGTTCAACATAAAAAAGGGACTGGAAGGCCAGCGAAAAGTCAAATGAAGTTATTGAAGAAGCTCGTCAAATTATGGATAATAATCCTTCAACTTCAATTGGACATATTTCTCAGCAAATTCAGCAAACAGATTTATACTACAGTACATGTCAGAAACTTCTAAAAAACTGCCTGCATCTATACCCTTATCGAATGACGGCTATTCATGAACTCCTTTCTAATGATGTTCCCCAAAGATTAAATTTTTGTGAATATTTTTTAAACAATTTTCAAGACGAAAATGTTGATGGTTTTGCGAAAATCTTTTTCACTGATGGTGGTTTATTTTCATTTATCAGGCTAAGTTAATTCGCAAAATATGCGAATGTGGAATCCTGAAAATCCGCACGTTTTTGTAGAAAAACCGTTTCATTCGAAAAAAGTTTGTATATGGGCACTAATTAGTTCTAGAAGAATAATAGGCCTAATTTGTTTTGATATCAGAGTTACAGCTGTGAGATATAGGACAGAAATTTAAACACCATTTATCCATGATCTGCATGGTGACGAATTGCGAGAAGGTTACTTTCAACAGGATGGCGCTACACCTCATGTAACCAGAGAAAATTTAAACTTTTTAAGTCAATGTTTTGAAAACAGTATTATAAGTCGAAAAACACTAAATATGGCCACCTTGTTTGTATGATTTGACACCCTGAGACTTCTTTTTGTGGCATTTTCTAAAAAAAATCTATTTATCGGACTCCAATTGAGGATATAAATGATCTCAAACGGAGAATTTCTGAAAAAATTGCCGAAAATAACTACTAAATGGTTTTTTGATGGCAAGAAGAAGAATCAGAAGGTGTCTAGAAGAAGAAGGCGGCCCTATAAAGTAGGCTATTAAAATAAAGTAGTCCTTAGGAAAGATAGATAGATACAGTTTAGTCCGAGCTTTCGGAAATCTTTATTTCCATCATCAGGGAATCTACAATTAATAATTAAATGGGAGTGTGTTACAATCAAAGAGCTTAAAGTAACTTACAACTTTGTTGAGGTTGATCATTGAGATATTAGTTGTTGATTTGGACATTGTCAAAGGTAAAAAACCGAAATTCGTGTCCAAAATATTAACACCCACAAGTTTAAAATTTGTATGACAAATAAAACATTGATAAAATTGTTCTAATTATGAGAAACATTGATATTAGTTATGTAAAATATTATCTTTTCTTTAATTTTGGGTTTCATTTTATTCACTGTCACTGACATGTGGATTCTTTTTAAATTTTCTGAAGTTAGGAACTAAATGTGTCAAAAGAGAAGAGTAGACAGGTGTTGCAGTTATTACACGTTTTCAAGTTTTAGTATGCAGAATCTTGACTACAAGAGTAATTGTAAAGTTAAACCAAGGAAACAATATCACTATTTATATTAGAGGGTGACTTATTATCTAAGAAAAGAAGTTAAGAGTAAATTTCACTTAAATGATTGAAATCCATATCTAGAAAAAGCCTCCTGGTATAATTTGATTCTGAAAATAAAATTTTTGTGGAATTGTAATCCATGTTATGACTGAATTTATTAGCATGTTCTGCTAAAGCGCAGCTCTCTGGGTGAAGTCTACAGTCACGTCTGTGTGAAACAATGCGGTCAGAAACCCCTTTAACAGCAAGGTCTGATGTAGTCTACAGTATACCTTGTGCTGACTGCGATAAAATATACATTGGTCAAACATCTAGACCGATTTCTAACCACATTGTATACAACTCAAAGAAAATCGGCTCGCAGTTTCTTGTCTTAAGTTGACAATTATTTATCCACAAATATCATCTTCCAGTGTGACCGACACACTTCCTGGAACAGGTTCGAAACCAGAACTTAAATAGGAATAGCATTGCTATTTAAAAAAATGTGTACGGTTTTTAAACCATCTCATCCGACCTGTTAATAAACTTTTTGTACAACTTCACTTGGAATGTACATACATATATCATCCTAAATATACTTAACTGTCGTCAAAAACAAACACTTACGTTCATGTATCCTGGCAACTCTTGTAAGGCACAAATATCGTAGTTCGTAAAATTTCTTAAAAAATAATTGTACGAATGGACAATTGGTGCAAAAAACGCAAAGTTTCCTTCTTGAACTTTTTCTAGTCCTTTGGTTGTTTCAAAGTATTTTCCAGGATGGATCTTTTTCAAGTATAGATTTCTAAGTATTCCATGCTTGGGACTCTAAAATTAGTAACAGCTATACCTACTATTGACAGTGATATTTTCAAATATTAAGAACGATAGAGTAATACCAACAACAACGAAAGTAATTAAAATACCTAACGATCATAAATAAGAGGAGGAGTTATTCTCGATTAAGAAGCAAAATGTGTTATTTCTATTGGTTGAAATAGATCACTTGATCAATTAATCGTGTTTGTAAATTCATACTCCTGAGACACAGATAGTAAGTTGTCAAGTAGAACTGAATATAAACCATACTGTGTTGACATACTTACCTGAAAATAGTGTTTCACATAAGTTTGGTCCACACCTCCTACCTCAAATCTGCTCTCCAATAGATCAGATAGGGAATTTACTTGAGATGTAGAACTTAGAAGTACCAAAATATTTGCTGAATATGCCACGTAAATAAACATGAACATAAGAAATAAAAGCAGCAATAAAATTCTTCCAGCAATTCTGAATGACTCGGTATAGGTTCCTAGAAATAAAGAGTTTTGGGCGTCAGGGGGGGCAATTGTAAATAATTAAGTCTTTCATATCGTTGGTTAAACCCTGCTTCCAATAGTTTACGACGTTTTGAAGTCTTAGTTATTATAGATGTTATGATATGTGATTATAAACAGCATTATACATAATGCTCAGCCATTACGAATAATAACAAACATGAATGAGCAGTTTATTAAATTCCATGTAGTGTATTAAAATTATCATATTAACTGGTTATTGTGAATACGGCTTTGATCTCGATGAGCTAAGTAATAATGTAGTTAATGCTCCGTGACAAGGGTTGAGTAAAGAGGGATGCAATAATCACGGTACAGTCGCCAACCAATCAGAGCCCGCCTCTCATCGTGAACGATGGTTAAATTTTTAAAAAATTTAAAATATCAAAAAACTTTTATTGTTTATCCAAGTAACTATTTCAAAAATATGAATCTGTTAATATTACATGCTTAATTTTATTCTGAATTCCCTGTTTTATAAACTTACAATATAATAGATTCAGTAGTAGCAACAGAGATGTGAAACTGAAACAACAACAATGTTATTGTCTCAGTAATCTGGTATTATAGTGGGTTTTGGTTATACGAAATTATAGTATCATTATTATGGCAGTTACAAAGAATAGTTTTTTTATGGTATTGTCCTACCTTCTTGGTAATATTCCCTTATTCCTTAAACGTCTTTAAATGGCTTCCTTTCTAGTCCTTTTCATTTACTCGCATTTTTTTAACCTCGAACCTCAAATTTAATTTTTTATAATTTACCGTCACAGTATATCCTGGATCCAGCCC
The DNA here is from genome assembly GCA_963971165.1 of Philopedon plagiatum. Classification (NCBI taxonomy): domain Eukaryota; kingdom Metazoa; phylum Arthropoda; class Insecta; order Coleoptera; family Curculionidae; genus Philopedon; species Philopedon plagiatum. The sequence continues at coordinate 118,730,104 of OZ020189.1, forward strand.
TGTTCTTCGCCAGTCTGTATTGCTTATCCTTAGGGAAAGCACGTCTGGATTTTGCCCTAAAACTTTTAACTTTCAAACTTTTATTTTCAATGTACTAGAATACCTCTTTGTTTACGCCAACATATCACACCGACAAGGCAGCCTCTCGAATTGTTGTAGTTTCGTCGCTTTTCGGTCATGGTTCCACCCTCTTGTGTTCAGTGGAGAAACGTCTCAGACCGTGGGATCGCTGGTTCCTGTAATTACAGGCCTCCATGCATTTCGTTTAGCATGCGATGTCTGATGCTGGTTCCTGTAATCACAGGCCTCTCAGCTGTTGGATTCTATTTCCTCGTGGTTCCGCGACTTCATGAGTTGTACGCTAGAGGTAGGACGTAGTATTGGATTTTGGGAATGTCGACGATATGTGTCTTACCTTTTTGGTTTGAGATTAGTAATTTGGGCTGTTGTGAAGCTATGGTTATTTAATTGAGTACTTCCTAATTCGTGTGTAAATTGGACAAGGGATGACAGCACTTGTCAGTATTTAATTTTTGTTTTGGGCCGACGCCACCCATGATACATCAGTAATTACCTGCAGAACCTGGCGTTAAAAATGATAGATCTCGAGTTGTTACAGAAACTGTAAAATCCTAGTGAGTTTGCCTGTAACTACGACCTCGTGACCACCTTAAAAAATCGATACTCGAGTTGATTGGCGTGGTATATTCCGGTCTTTCTCTTCACAGACATTCGCCAGGCGTGGGCATTAGCATTCCTAGGTCTTGTTAAAGGCACAAAATTGGATTCTGATTGCTATGCCCTTCATTTTCTTCCGTGTTATGTTATGTTACTTGCGTTATTTTGCTGGGCTAATTTAGGGCCGTTTGTTGGATTTGAAACGACAATGACGGACATGTTCTTTTAGACCCGACCTTTTATCTCTAGGTAAGTTTCTTTTGCCTCGCTAATAACTTTAAATCACTAAATTTTGAGTTCAATTTTACCCGCTAGTTTTGAATCATTTCGTTAATATTTCTTTGATCTTATTTACGACATCTGCGTTTTAATTAGTGTTCTTTTTAATTAAACCTTTGTTCTTTATTAGTGGATCGTTATATTTCGTGCTAAATAATTAATTAATTATGCACGGACTGTTTTATTAAGTTAAACGGGGTTTATTTTATCTGACCTTCATTTTGTTTTGGAGGTAAGATTTTTTTACATTGGTACATACTTTGAGTTATCATTAGGTTTGTTACGTTTTTTTCTGCTACTGTAGTTTTTTCTCCTTTCTGATAATGTTGGGTTTGATAGCTGTACATAGCTGTACAGGGTGTGACCCAGAGCTAGTAGATTATTTTTGTTATATTGTATGTGACCCAAAAACATAGTCAGTTAGTCAGTAGTGTAAGTTCATTGAACCTGAATTAAATGAGGTTTCTTGTCAACCAATTTTAATAATAATCACAGGCCTACAAAAAAACATTTTTGTTTTGGTGCAGCTCTAGTTGTGTCTAGGGCCGATAAAATAGGTAATATACAGTATATTGACATATGCCATTTTACGTCATCAGCTCGAGTTTACCTGCTACCCTTATTTTGATGTTTTTTAAAGTTTTGTTCGTAAACTGGCATTGTCACGATAAATCCTATAAATAAAGTGATTTAGTTTAATAATGGCTAGTACATCCAGATCTTGTGTTAACGATCCTGATACATTTTGTTATGTTTGTGGTGAATATATACTGAAAGATCAGCGTAAATCGATTACAAACACTGTGAGCCGTTTGTATTTTGCTTACTTCGGTATTGAAATTCGACACCAAGATAAAGTGTGGGTTCCTCATAGCGTATGTAAAATATGCGTTGAACATTTGCGACAGTGGGATAAAGGGGCACGTGAGTCTTTGAAGTTTGGAGTGCCTATGATATGGCAAGAACAAAAAAATCATTATGACGACTGTTACTTTTGTATGACTACTATAGTGGGCATCAACAAAAACAATCGCCATAAATGGAAATACCCTAATATTCCTTCAGCACAAAGACCTATTCCTCATTCAGAAAATGTTCCAATTCCAGCTTTTTACCAAGTAGTGCAGCAGTCTCAGGAGGATCAAGCTGAAATAAATATTTCTTCTCCAGAAGATGATGACTTTGAATACTGCGGAGAAACCTCAAATCCTCAGCCATTTTCGCAGAGTGAGCCTAATGACCTCATCAGAGACTTAGATCTTTCTAAGGAGCGTGCTGAGTTACTAGCGTCACGATTAAAAGAAAAAATTGCCTTTCCTCAGACGTTCGAGTGTCAACATATCGCACGAGGGAACGAAACTTATTGCAGTTTTTTTCCTCTGATGAAAATTTTGTGTATTGCTGTAATGTGAGTGGTTTGCTGACTTTCATGGGTTTGACGACCTATCAGTCCAAGGAATGGCGTCTCTTTATTGACAGCAGTAAACGAAGTCTCAAAGCAGTTCTTCTGCATAATGGAAATAAATATGCTTCCGTTCCAATTGCTCATTCAACATGTGTAAAAGAAGAATATGAGGTCATTTCGCTTCTTCTGCAGAAAATAAAATATATTGAACATAACTGGGTGATCTGCGTCGACTTGAAGATGGTTAATTTTTTATTGGGTCAACAGACTGGTTATACTAAATACCCATGCTTTATTTGTCTCTGGGACAGTCGAGCCAAATCACGGCATTGGACTCAAAAAAATTGGCCTCTGAGAGATGCTCTTGTTGTTGGGGAAGGAAATGTTATAAATGAACCTTTAGTTTCAAGAGAAAAAATCATTCTTCCGCCATTGCATATAAAATTAGGGCTAATGAAGCAATTTTCAGTTTCTTTCACAGAAATTTCCAGGTTTAAGTAGTGAAAAACTTAAAGCAGGTATCTTTGATGGACCTCAAATACGTCAATTAATGAAGGACACTACTAATTTTGAGGCTTCTATGACTGATGTGGAAAGGCTTGCGTGGAAATCTTTCGTAGCAGTTGCACAAAATTTCCTCGGAAATCATAAGGCTGACAACTACATAGAATTAGTCGAGGAAATGCTGATTCGATTCAGAGATTTAGGCTGTACTATGAGTATAAAATTACACTATCTTAATAGTCATCTAGATCACTTCAAACACAATTTAGGAGATCTAAGCGAAGAGCAAGGGGAGCGTTTCCACCAAGACCTAAAAACGATGGAGAATAGATACCAAGGAAGGTGGGACACTCATATGCTGGCCGATTATTGCTGGGGAGTCATGCGAGATTGCCCAAGGCAGTTTCATTGCAGAAAATCACTAAAAAGACAATTTCTTCATGTGTAATGCCACTAAAATATTTTTTTTTGTGAAAAGTGTATTTTTTTGTATCTCGGGAACTAGAGCTGACAGAAAAGAACCGGTAACATTTTTGATATCGCCATGTAAGACATACTTAAAATCAGGTCTAAAATCCCCGGCACCAGAATGGTTGTAGGCCAGTGAATCAATAGCCGTGTCGTCAAAATTTCATGCATTTTGTGATATTATTATTAATTAGTAATTTAACTGTTTTTATTTATAGCTGTCAATACTATTGATTTTCATGCATTTTGTGAATCCGAAAAGTTTTTTTTTGTTAAACTTAGCTTTCTTTTAAATATTTCTTATATTTTCCTATTAATTGGCTTATAATTAATAGTGTGTTTCACATGGGAAAATGGGGGGTACTACTGCAACTTTAACTATTCACTATGTTGTTGGGTACTCTTGGGTTACGCCGTACAAGATTTTGTATGGTTAATATTTTTTTTATATTAAGTTACGTTTCCTATCTTTAGATGTATACGTTTAGTGGTAGTGATACTGAATTTTTCTTTTGGTTGAATATTACGTCTAAATTTTATAGTAATATTGTAGTATACTGCTGTACCTTTTCGTTTATTTAACCAGCTTATTACCTAAATGCCTTGGTTGTGTTTATTATTTATGTTACTTTGATTACGTAAATATTTTTATACATTTTTACATGTATAAATATGATTTGTTTATAATGAATATTTTTGTACATCAGTGCAGAATAGCTTTTCTTAAGTAAGATTTATCTTCACTATTTTATTAATTAATTGTCTAAAGTAGTTTTTCTCGGACCTGATACCTTCGGTTTAATTTAAAGTATTTGTTTTATTTTCAGTCTTAATGTTATAAAGAAATAATCACTTAAGGCCTTCAGCCAGTCACAGTTTTGCTTTTCATTTGAATTTAGTATTTTGAAAATTACATTTGCATATTTCTTGAAGTTTCTTTGCCTTGACGTATACCTTTAGTTTGATTACGGTCTTTTCCATCGGGAGACAACCGTCTCTTTTTCACTGGGACACGTATCTTTTCACTGGAAGACATTCTTTCTCACCAGGAGACATTCTTTCTCACCTGGGGACGTTCTCTTTTACCAGGAGACAACTAAAATCACCAATCTCTCTCTCTCTCTCTCTCTCTCTCTCTCACTGGGAGACATCTTTATCACCGAAAGACATCTTTCTTCTTTTCCCCAGGGAGGATCTCAACCTAGGGACATTCCTCAATTATTCCTTCTATGGACGTTACGTCTCATCTATATCTCAGCTAGAGGGACCTTTACTGCCTAGGCCGTCATAGCCTTGGGACAGGACCCCATCATCGGGGACACAAGAACCCCTTCAGGAAACTTTTTTTTGTTATAATTTGTTTCCTTTGTTAATACTTTGCGGATACTGGCAAAGCTATGTTGGTTACAATTGATTATAATATTTTTCTCTCGCTTTAGCTGACTGATAACAGTCACTTTGTCTTTTTTATTCTCTATTGACATTTAATTTTTAATAGTAATTTTTCTTGTCCGGTATAAGAAACGGTCAATTAAATTAAAGCTACTTATGATAAGTGAGTTAAGTTAGCTACACGAGAACCTCAATTTTGTTTTGCGTTGCTCTGTAGCCATGCATTCCGCTTCGAGGTCGCTTAGCAACTTCTTGATAATTTCTTTTGCGCTTAATGTTGTAATGTAATGTAATGTTTACCCCTTCAGGGTTTAGATATAAAATTATATTGAAACTGGTCACGTGACCGACCAAACTTTGCAGTTTTCCTGTAAACTCATTTTCCTATTTTTTTTTAGGTGTAAATAAACTGTAAAGTTGTTTTTTTTTAAATTGTGTATTTTATTTGACTCACCAAGCGGTGCAGTTTCGAATTAATTTTTTTATTATACCGAGTAAGTTGAAAGCGAGGTCTCAACGTTACCTAGGAGGGTTTCTGTTTTTAACCGGGCTAATAAAACAGTTGCCCCTATTGACCCAGGCCACTCTCCGGAATTTGAGCTGGGGCATTTTTTTGGCACGTATGCGCAAGCTCCTCGCATTCGGCTCGGCATTGCTTGGTTTAAACTTCAACTTGGAATTTTCAGAACTTTTGATTAATTTTTTTTAACTTTGGAGAGTACTTAAGTGAAAGTGAATTAAATTCTTGGCACTGGTTACTAGTTAATCATGTTGATTTAATAAAACTGAAAATAAAAATGAGGGTTATTAAAAAATAAATATTCTAATATTAATCGAATAACTACCGATATGGAATTGAGCATTATGCCTGGTCAGTGTCACATTAGTCATAATATTTATTATGTTTCATGGTTGTTTTGATCATTAGTTTTAGTAGGAAAGTAGTTTATTTTCTGAAAAGTTGTAGAAAAATTTGTAGATTTTAAATTTTATTACTAACTCTAGAAAACTGTGACGTATTCAGTTTAGTTGATGTCTGGGTTCACTTTGAACATACTATCTTTGCTGAGGTGTGTTGAACTTATGCGTTTTTATAGAAAATAAAAGCTGTGTTTTATCAAGTTGTTTTGAGTCAATTTTTTTCTCAACATAATCGCCTGGAATACTGATTTTTTGCAGTACTATAGGAAAACTTGATTGCACAAAAAATATGTAGAATTTTTAGATGCCAATATGACTTACCCTGCTGACAAAGTGCCTCAAAAGATAAAAGAATCATATCACTTATATTTGCCCTCCGGAGTATGGCCACTGTTGTTTCGTTTTCCTAAAATAATAACTATCATAAGTATTCAAAAGTAATATACCTTAAACTAGCCATTAATTGACTTTTCGTAATATATTGGCGTACTTAAAAAATTCACTATACGTACACCAACGATTTAAGCAGAAACACATAACCATGCTTTTGTCTTACCTTGTATTTTATATTACAGCTTATTTCCCAATTTAATGAAATATACAAAGTACCCATGAACGTCACAGTAATTACTAAGGTAGCGATCCATACTGATTTGGATAATGTTAAAACATAAATATTCTTGACGTAGCTAAGGGAAGGTTTCTTAAGAAAAAACTTCAAACCCCACAAATTTATCGGTGCAACTGGTTGATAAGTGTCGTATCTTTCTGAAGTTAAATACATTGTTGCTAAAATGTATATACTATTTAGTACCTTGAGTTATAATTCTCTCTTGGTTTAAATAGCAATCCCTTTATTTTTCCCTTTATATTTATTAAATAATAGAACCATAGAGGTCGTTATTTTCTGAATTATTTCTGTTAATTACCTGTGATTATTGTCAAAATTTTAACAATATTGCTGTTATAAAATTTGTATATGCAGTAGCTTCATCCCATTAACACCTAATAACTTCTTAAATTTGTTAACATAGTAGTCGTTATTAACATAATTTAAATTGAAATCTCCAATATGAATTGATATTTGGTCATTATCCCGTAGTTCCTCAGAAATATTTTTAAAATATTCCATGTACAAAACATATTTTCTGGAGATCTATAATAGCCACATAAATTATAGGTACATTTTGATAATAATATGCATAGACCAAAGCTGATAATCTGGTGATTTTTTATGGAATTCTAATACAATAATTTTGAAAACTAAAATTCCTGCAGTATATTTCGGATTTGAAGGACAGTTATATACTTCATATATTATGTATGTATTTCTAGTTCATTTCTGGTAATTGCTTCGATTATATGAGTTTCAGATAAACATAGTACTGCCGGCTTTTTAGTTTGGACAAAATCACTTAATTCGTCTTTTCAACTTAAGAATCCTTCAATGTTTATATTATATGTTTTATTGTTAACTTTAGAATTTTTAAAAAGGTTTTTCATTAACTAATTGCTGTTTGTCTTCGTAATTTATTTTTAATTTTGAAATTTCAACATTAATTTTATATATGTCGCAAATAAAATAAAAAGGAGAATGGTTAATTGGATATCCCATATTAAATTTGATATAGCTTTCATTGCAATTTGGACATATACGTTCAGATTCACTAAGAAGGTTTAAAATTTAGTACTGGTTTAAATTAAGATCTTATAGTTGATCAGTTATGTTTTGACAGGTTTTTGTCCTGACATTGTTAATAAGTCGTCATTAAAAACGTATGAATTATTCTAATATTTCAGCGATTTGCTTGATTTCCAAATGATTTTCATCTTGGAACGAGTTGCTGTAATGAACTTAGTTATATTATTGTCGAAAGTACGTACTAAAATTGCCCTTTTCTGTCTAAATTTGCGAAAAAGCTCGGAAATAAATTCACATTATACAACTTAGTTGTCTTATTCTTACACTTGTCAGTTTAAAACTTTTGGTTGTCAAATTAGACCGGACTAGCGTTGGAGAATCTGGCTAATAATATTTTGTGATTCCGTTTGGCAATCTACAAAGCTATGACTTTTATTGCTACATTTCATTCAATTTTGATTTCTTGTACAATATTTTGCCAAATTATTATAGCCAGTACATTTATAACAACGTATGGTATCAAAATATTCAAAAATTGAACAAACAGAAATTTTTTAAAAACTTTCAACCTTTTTTCATCAATTTTTTAAAACTGAAACAGTCAATTTATAAAATTGCCATATATTTTGTTTCCATCTTTTTTTATAGTAATTACCTTTAACTCTGCATTTTTAAGATACTTATTGTGTTCAATAATAATTTTCTTTAAACCTTCTTCATTTTTACATCTTCTAAACCAACAATTTTTGCACGAGGATATCTTCTACCTTGTAACTTTTCTGAATAATTATTTCCCAGCTTGTTTCCCATTTCATTTTTAACCTTTTCCACGTCTTATTTATTTTCACAATGAATTTTAATTGCACCGTCACGAAGATTTTAATTTTTTTTTACTTGTACATTTATTTCTGCTGGATTAATTTATTTAACTAATTCCTTTTTAGTTTTTCTTATTTCCGTGAACGCTTCTTGGATAGACTGTTATGTAAGTTCTGGATCAACTGTGTTGGAACATTCACTACATAATTTATGTTTTTCTGCATTTATCTCGTTTTTTTTTATGACAAATAATATCAATTTTTTTCTTATAACAAAACCATTTCCTCACTCAGGTTTTTAATAATAATATTCCTTGCTTCCAATACTTCATCTTTAACTCTTATTATCTCCAAATTTAAACTGCATCTAATTTAGTTTTAATTTTATCAGAAATGTCACTTGATTCTTCATCTTTCAACTTGTCAGTTGATATATTTGATTTTTGGCCTTTTGTACTATTTTTTTGATCTGAACTACTATATATATATATATATATATATATATATATATATATATATATATATATATATATATATATATACAATTCAATTATTTTATGGGCAAGACACACGAAAGGAGAACAGGCGCAAAAATTGTAGTTCAGATCAAAAAAATAGTACAAAAGGCCAAAAATCAAATATATCAACTGACAAGTTGAAAGATGAAGAATCAAGTGACATTTCTGATCAAATTAAAACTAAATTAGATGCAGTTTAAATTTGGAGATAATAAGAGTTAAAGATGAAGTATTGGAAGCAAGGAATATTATTATTAAAAGCTAAGTGAGGAAATGGTTTTGTTATAAGAAAAAAATTGATTTTTGTCATCAAAAAAAAACGAGATAAATGTAGAAAAACATAAATTATGTAGTGAATGTTCCAACTAAAAGCAAGAAAAAATTATAAACACAGTTGATCCAGAACTTACATAACAGTCTATCCAAAAAGCGTTCACGGATATAAAAAAAACTAAAAAGGAATTAGTTAAATAAATTAATCCAGCAGAAATAAATGTACAAGTAAAAAACAATGAAAATCTTCGTGACGGTGCAATTAAAATTCATTGTGAAAATAAATAAGAAGTGGAAAAGGTTAAAAATGAAATGGGAAACAAGCTGGGAAATAATTATTCAGAAAAGTTACAAGGTAGAAGATATCCTCGTGCAAAAATTGTTGGTTTAGAAGATGTAAAAATGAAGAAGGTTTAAAGAAAATTATTATTGAACACAATAAGTATCTTAAAAATGCAGAGTTAAAGGTAATTACTATAAAAAAAGATGGAAACAAAATATATGGCAATTTTATAAATTGACTGTTTCAGTTTTAAAAAATTGATGAAAAAAGGTTGAAAGTTTTTAAAAAATTTCTGTTTGTTCAATTTTTGAATATTTTGATACCATACGTTGTTATAAATGTACTGGCTATAATAATTTGGCAAAATATTGTACAAGAAGTCAAAATTGTATGAAATGTGGCAATAAACATCATAGCTTTGTAGATTGCCAAACGGAATCACAAAATATTATATGTCCAAATTGCAATGAAAGCTATATCAAATTTAATATGGGATATCCAATTAACCATTCTCCTTTTTATTTTATTTGCGACATATATAAAATTAATGTTGAAATTTCAAAATCAAAAATAAACTACGAAGACAAACAGCAATTAGTTAATGAAAAACCTTTTTAAAAATTCTAAAGTTAACAAAAAAACGTATAATATAAACATTCAAGGATTCTTAAGTTGAAAAGATGAATTAAGGGATTTTGTCCAAACTAAAAAGCCGGCAGTACTATGTTTATCTGAAACTCATATAATCGAAGAAATTACCAGAAATGAACTAGAAACCCATCCATAATATATGAAGTATATAACTGTCCTTCAAATCCGAAATATACTGCAGGAATTTTAGTTTTCAAAATTATTGTATTAGAATTCCATAAAAAATCAGCAGATTATCAGCTTTGGTCTATGCATATTATTATCAAAATGTACCTATAATTTATGTGGCTATTATAGATCTCCAGAAAATATGTTTTATTCATGGAATATTTTTAAAATATTTCTGAGGAACTACGGGATAATGACCAAATATCAATTCATATTGGAGATTTCAATTTAACTTATGTTAATATCGACTACTATGTTAACAAATTTAAGAAGTTATTAGTTGTTAATGTGATGAAGCAACTAATTGAAGATTAAACAAGAGTCACCGACCGAAGCTGGAGTAGAACATCTGCCAAAATTAAGTGACCATAGTTGGATTTTTGTAGAAGTGAGACAAAATCGATGTAAATACAATCAAAAAATAATGCACGATTTGTTGATATTGAAATAGAGGGTACAAAATTACAATTTGTACATTCTTTTAAATATTTAGGAATAATAATAGATTCAAATTAAAATTTTGTGATCATTATAATTAAATTGATCAAAGAAAGCCACCAAAATTAATTATTAAAAAAATAAGTTTAAATTTATCATTTTTCCCTAAAAAGACTGTATATAATTGTATTATTTTACCTCATTTTTTACACAGTTCAACAATATTATACCTATGTACTGCAAATAATTTATTTATATAAATTACAATTATTACAAAATAAAGCATTGAGAATAATTTTGAATGTAGATAAATATACGCCAATTAAGTTTATGTTAAAAAAAATTATGTAAAGCATTCTATTCTTTTTCGCGTTTTTATTTTTATTTTTAAAATTCAAAATAATCTTTTATCAACAAATATTTTGGAATTATTATCGCAAAACTTAGATTATCATCAACATAATACACGAAACAAACAAAATGTGTTTTTAAATAGTGTTTCATGCAATATAGAATATGGATCAGTTTTTCATAAAGGAATAATAGAATTTAATAATTGAAGCAATTGCATTAAAAATCAATGTAATATAAGGAAATTTACAAAAGAATTAAAAACATATTTGTTTAATAATAATCAATGTGAATGTAATACAGTTCAACAGTTCACTTAAAATTCTTAAAATTTTTTAAAATTGTAATTTGCTTAATTGATATTGTTTGAGAAATAATGTTTATATTGTAGCATATATTTCTAAATAAATCTTTTTAAGTAAAAAAAAAATAAAAGAACACAATTAAAAAGATAAAATAACACAATTAAAAAGAATGATGACATATTTCTAACAAAACTAAAGAAATGAGAATGCTAGCAACTTTTTATAAATCATTTCTTTAATTTTGTCACGGCATTCTATACAAAAATGACTATAAATCTCATATGGTTGTTACACTCAAAACAAAGCACAGTCGTATGTAACCTCCAATATTTGAAGCAGTCTTCCTCGTCTTGTTCATGAGACAGGTTGGCCAGCTCACCACCAGGTCTGGCTCTTAGACCAGAACCCAAGCGTTGTTTGGGCCGCCACTAAAGGCGGTTGTTGTATTTTCAGGTGTATTTGATTGAAATTGGGTCGATATTTAAGGGCGTCCCACTTTAAATGGTTAGAAGGTTATTAGTAAAGATAGAAGATGTCGTTTCGCGATTTTGTACTACTTGTTCGAAAAACAATGCTATATTTTTCATAGCCCTGTTGGTTTTTAGGACACTTGTGAAATTAATAATCTTCAATATTCAGAAACCTCATAAGTTATTGAAAAATTGAAAACGGATTGTAATGCAGCTTTTTACGTAGAATCCAATGATGCGAACATATTTTTAATAGACGTCCTCACTTTTCAGAAATAAACCAAAGCTGAGTTTGTTCAAATGGGACACTCTGTATACTTTACTTAGTTTCGATTCAGCCCATCTTACCTAATATTTAAGACACAATACATAATTGCCACTAAAAATGAATTGTCTAAATTATTTGGAATAGTGTTAGCCCAAATTTAGGCTTAGGTAGTTATTTTTTTAAAGAGTTACAAGGCGATATCTGGAAAATGGTATAAAATATTTTTATGAAATTTTAGCGAGCTAATAGGTACATATGTATATAAACATATGTTTGACATTATATTTTCAGGATTCTATTTCGTTTTCAACTTTGGAATTTTAAATGGGATTATGTTCACTTTTTTTATTACTTTTGAATCTACATAAAAAAGTACATTCTATGTGTACAATTGATTTGCTCTTTCGGTTACGGAATTAGGATTTATTAGGTTACAACATGAAAAAAATATTTACCATTTAATTTCAATTCATTTATCGTCTGTCACGCTTGAGAAGTTGTTCTAAATAACCCCCTTTAACTTCAAAATATTTTTTCACTCTTTTTCTAAATGAATTTCGCTGAAAGTAACTTCGTTAGAAAAAAAATAACATTAGGAACCAGTTATTTCCTTGCATTTATGTTGTGACCCAATTGCAAAACGTAACGCGCGATAAGTCCTGGTGGAGTGTAATATAGTATGGATGAAAATTGTTTAGGTGCAATATGGTCACAACTGATTTTTGCTCATATCTCTAGCAAAGCATTTGATACCTACACGCGGGTCAATAGCTACACTGAGGAAAATGACCTAATAAAACAGAACGGCTAAGAATTATTTTGTACGGATAATAATTTTTTTATTAACCAGTATTATTTAAACTATTGGTGTAGTAACACAGGTTAACAACTACAGCAATCCCTAAATTGCTAGAACGGCATTTATAAATAGTATGCATTAATAACATTACCAATACAATTCTGTCTTATGCCGTCCAGTCCTAATACAACTTTCATATATGGGTAAAAATTTCACTTCTTACTACTACACGTTAATAAATATAATACAACGGTTTATTACCTTCGCAAAATTGTCATGCAACTGTAAAAAATCTTTTTGTATCTGTTATTATTTAAAATCCCAAAAGAGGGCGGGATTACCATTTCCGCACAATATCATTGCACATCGGCGGTTTATCGTTTTAGTAGGGTTCTAGGAGAAGACCAAGTATGAGCTTTATGCGTTTCGGTATGACCCTATTTCATCTTTTCAAAATGGAGGCCATTTCGACAGGTTGGGGATGTCGCGATGTGTTGTTTGTGCAAATCAGTGGAACAAGAGAAATATTTCTATACTAAAGTCTTAATTTATCAGTGTTCAATATTTTAAAAATACTCAATTATACGAGGTCTATGAAAAAATCTGAATCCATCTTGTGAATCACGTCTTAAATTTAAACTTACTTTGATATCCTATAGCTCGAGATCTGAAAACGGAGTCAGTTATCGGAAAACGAATTGAAGTTTCACATCTTAGTACCACTAGTATCAAGTTTTTTTCTATTTGTCATACTACTGGTACTATGTAGTCAGTACTAAAACAATGTAGTACTAAATTACAGTATTGAAACTCAGAGGGAAGTAATTTACCTTCTGATATCTCAAACCGTTTTCGAAACTTCAAAGCTGAAACAGATTAATTGTCAACTGACTACATTTTAAAAACAAGTGAACTTACATAAGTATTGGACACTTCACAAAATTAATTTGAAGTGTTAAGAGGAAACCTAAAATTTAATAATATAAATGATTTTTTTATTATTACGCTTTTTTAATAGATCCTATATAGTTAAGAGTATTTTTAAAAGATGCTATATTTATAATTATAAGAACTTCTTGCATAAAAAGTTTTTTCCAATAATTTGCACCTAACAGAAACCCACTACTAACACTCTGTATACCTATTAGAAAATGTTGCTACTCTAATGAAACAGTTCTATAACTGCAATTCGAAATATTAAATAACCCCAGCAATAAGACAAGCGGTCCTAATACAACTGAATGTTAAGGGTAACAGTCTCAAATTTTACAGGCAATCAGATAGATGCATACAGCATACGACACAGTTTCGTTAGCCCAAAAAAATTGGGTTATACAAGCTGCTAGTTCGTATTATAACGACTATTCAACGGAATTTTAGTGACTATTGTACTGGGTAATAACGGTACGAAAAAAGGGTTATTATGGTTGTTGTCCAGTTTTATTACAACTGTAAGTTATATTATTACAGATATAAAACTACTTAATATTCCCAATATTACTGGTTGGTTACTATAAAAGTCTAGGGGATTAATGCCTATTAAAAAGCTGTATTTTAGTTATGCTTTCAATTTTTTACTGACTAAGTGACCATATTGCTACCAGAGTAAGACGGTCTAGCAATTTTTGTTGTATTGAAGAGGAATAATTATCTTTTTTCTCAGTGTACCACTCCTAAAACGCTAACTACCCTATTTTCCTCCCTTTTAGTTCGCTTCCGAACTCGTGGTTTAGTGTTCAAAATGCAAGTAGTATGACTACTGGTTTCCAGCCTTTGAAATGCCATGTGAGATTTCGGGTTATTAGGAACTCCCTCCGCCCACACTAGTGCAGCTTCTCTGTAGTTTTTTATGCACTCCCCCAAAATTAACAACATATCAACTTGCACATTAAAATTCACTTCTTTCATGTTCGATTGAGCAAAAATACACTGACTTAAGTAAAATTAACGCATTAACATGAAAATAAGTAATACCTAATTCTAAATTAAGTAAACTTAATTTACTGGTAAAATTTATTTATTTTTAAATTCAACCAAAATCTAGTTAACCATAATATAATACCGTAACCGAAAGAGCAAATAAAAAAAGTTTTGTACACACAAGTAGTTTTTTACGTAGATTCGATACTTATAACAAAAGTATTGTCTGCCCAAGATATCTGCAACCGGCAAAAGGATTTAAAGAATCCAATAGAAGGCTTAAACAACGTTGGA